>JAKSZP010013307.1:0-156770 GCA_022478985.1 Massospora cicadina | reverse complement strand
AGGGTTCAACTTAGGAGGGTATTTCATTGGCAACTGTTATAGTCTCCCTCAAAGGTGCCAATGTAATTTTTAGGCACCAGACGCCCTATAAATTTCCCTGAACATAAGTAAAAATTGGCAGACATCAAAAGATCATTAATTACTTAAATACTTTAACAGTTATACATTTTTTTAGATTTACTCTTAGGATAAGAGGTGAAGGATTAGATATCCTTAGTAAAAATATTGCTAATAAAGTGTTCTATGACTCATGCATGAAGAGAGAAGAATTGAAGTGACATAATTCCTTTCCTGGGTTATGAATTTATCAGAATACCTTCTAAGAACAGAAGAAAGAGCGTTTGCACCAGTTTATCATTAAAAACTACTATTTATATAGTCCTGGAAATCTCAATTAGGACAATAGTTTACATACTATTGTCAACTCAGTCAGATAAATTATTAATGAATTAGTTTAATGCATACTAGAACCTGTGCAGTAAACTGGAGAGCTTAAGTAAGAAGCCCAAAAATTTACAGTTACATAGTCAGTATAACTAGGCTTGAGAACTAGGGCTTTTGGCCTATAATATTAGACACACCGTGGTGATGATAAATCCCAAAAAAGACAAACAATAAAAAAGTAGATGTAGGGGGTGGAAGTGAGTCATTACGGCATATGGCTACCAACCTAAAGGTTGCAGGTTCAATTCCTGCACTTCACAAATAGATTAGGAGTGCCAGCCAAAGGAAGCTACTGGCGGTTAATAGGTTTAAAAACACGAAAACCTTACCATGATGTAACCAGAAAAATCCAATCCTTGATCTGGAGATGGAAAACTTTATTCAATGGAGTTGACCTTACTCAGGTTTCAATCAGTTCTTACTTTCTTTCTCTCTTTTTGGTAATTTCCATCCCCTGGTTGTAACGCACTGGCTCCTTCCAATGAGCCACAAATGAGTTGGGCAACAGAATCCATGTTACAGACCATAGGGCTGACAGGGCTCCTGATACTACTCTCCTTGTGCGCGCGCTACAAGATTGGACAAGCACCCCCTGGAAGACAGTTGCAAATATACTTAACCCCAGTAACATGCCTTGACTCCAAGACAAGGTATAAAGGGAGACAATAGCTCTCCCAAGCTCACTCTCAAAGTCCAATTCTTGTTGTTTCAAGCCAATCATGGCTGCAGTTAGGCAATATTTTAAAATAAACTCAAAGTATAAATATATGAATTTTAAGTTCTTTTTTATTTAATATTGGCCAGGTCAATAGAAAACAGAACTGAGAAGCCTCCAGCTCCCAGTTCCTTCCCTATATACACATGCTACAAGCTAATATAAAATATAACACAAGCTTATGGTGCTAATCTGACTGATGCTTGGTGTAAACCTTACAGCAGGATCGCGGAATCCTCACTCAATGGTTCTGTGCCAGTTCCGATCCTCAACAGTTCCGCACCAATTCCATTTTGAATTCCAAATGAACCGCGAAACTTCCAAGCACCTGTTCCATTCCATTCTTGATTTGAATCCAAATCGAATCTCAAAACTCCCCATTTTACTTGATTCTCGTTTTTCCTTGACTTGGACGCCCATCTGGCTCCTTGCCTCCTTCAAGCTCCTGCCCCTTAGGCGTCCCTGCCAGGACCAACTCCCCCTCCTCCTCCATACATCCAGACACAGCCTATCCTGTCTTACCAAAGATCAGGGCAATGTGATGCTGAGGATAGACATTAACCATCACACTGGTCAGCTTGCCTTGAATAAATAAAGAAAAAGTAGATGTGGAGAATTCTTTATACTTTATTGAAAAATGTTAGCAGGCTTGAATAACTGATCAATAAAAAATTTTCAAAGGAAAAAAAGAATTTTAGGGTCTTAAAGAAAAATCAGATGAAAATGAATAAATGGACAAAAGGTTAAGACAGGGGAGGGGAATCCTCCAATGGATTGGCAACTAGGTGGTTTTATATTACTCTCTCTACGCAATATCATGCGGTTTTTTGTAGTTGAGGTGGGGGCTTCAGATGATTAAGACTAAGTTATCCTAATTTGGTGAATCCTCCCTCAGGTTGGGACCACATAGTACTAAAAAGCCTAAGTTTTTCATGGCAAAATTGTGGTTCTGTAAAAATTTTGTGGGCTGTTTTTGAGTTTGTCAGCTAAAACCTGGGTTTGTAATAGTTGAATAAAATTAGGCTAATTAATAACTTTGAATAAAAATCCATAAAGGGTGTGTTAGGGTTAATTTCTGAAAACTTAGCAGGCACAACAGATGTTGATATAGTTACAAATGTCAGTAAAGGCATTTTGCCACCTTGTGAGAGGATAATAATTGTTCCCATATTAATTGCTATCTAAAGTGCCTAGTATCATCGTGAACTTTCTTATGTTATTTTGACTGTAGATTCTTTGGAACCACTTGGAGGAAGGTATGCTTGCCTTGTAAGTATAGTCATCCATCAATAACCAAAAACTTGATGCACTTGGATTTGAATTGTCGTTTAATGTTTATTCCTGCAGGGAATTAAAAGGTCTGGAAGAATTGTTGAATCTGTAATAACTTGGGTTCCAAGGCAATGGGTTCCATATGGTAAGCTGATACTGGGTTAAAAATAGGAGGTATATGAGTGAGGACATTGTCTATGGCGTTCAGCTTCCCAAGAAAAGTGTATAATTTTCACATTATATTCTATTCGTTCATATTGCAATCATAATTGGTGGCTGTTAGGGATTAAGTTGTTAAATAAAAAGCATAGGGTAGGTTATTGGTGTAGATAGTGGCATATAAATCCAGAAAAGTTTTTCAATATTTTCTGGGGGGTGTAAACAATGGCAAGTATTTCCTTAATATGTATAATATTTGGTTTCAGTAGGACTAGATTTTTTGGAAAGGTATTTGATGGGCAGAACTTTTCATGTCAGAGTTGGTTCAATAGGCACAGAGGGAGTTATTTCACACGTCAGTGAGTAATTTAAATGCATATTCAGCTTTAAAAAATTAGTACAAAAGCTCAGGCCATTGCTTTCTTCAATTAATCGGTTCTGAGCTATTCAGGTTCATTGAATAGCTAGGCTCCTTTCTTCTAAAGCAGTACAATAGTGCAGAGATTTGATTATAATTTGGAATGAAAGAGTGATAGTAATTGACATTCCTGGGAAGCTGAGTAGTTTGCTGGCGCTTTGTGGATAGGGCCAGAAGATAAAGCTCTAATTTTCTTGGGTTCAATTGATTTTTATGAGTAAGAATGTGACCTATTAGCTTGAGCTCTCTGATGCATAGGACTATTTTAGACCCATCAATGCTAAGGTTATCCTGTTTTATTTTGTTCAAAAATTATCTTCAGGATTTAGAAGTGTTTCTGAAAGTTGGGTGAATAGATTGTAATGTATTCAAGGTAAATGGTAAAGCATCAAATTGAGGAAAACATGAAATAGGCTATCCATGGCTTTTTGGAAGGTTTTGAGGCTCCAGTAAGTCCAAAGGGCATTCAGGTGTGCTCAAACTAAGTATATTTGGTGACAAGTGCAGTTTTCTTGATTGAATCTTTAGTCATGCCTAACTGGTAGTATCCAGGGAGTAAATTGTCAGTGGAGGGTAATTGGGCTCTCCCTAAGACACAGAATGAATCATCTTTTAGAGGCAATGGGCAGGAATTCTTCTTGAGCACCATGACTATCAGAGAAGTCCAAGGTGGTTTATAGGGGCATTGTGGCCCATTGGCTGGTCTCTTTTGAGTTTTCAGTCTCAACTAAGTTTTCATAAGCTGAAGGTAGTTGATAGGAATTTTGGGTATCAGTTTAGTATTTCCAATTTAAATGTTGTGTTGCCCTCAGTTCAGTAAAGGGCAGAATTTTCATCTTGTTAATATTGTCTTATAATCCTGTTCTAATTAGGATAACTTCACCATAATCAGAATTCTGGGAATGCTCATAGATTTGGATTTGTTGCAAAACTTTAATGCATAGGTGTCAGAATTCTCCCTGGATTAGGTGAAAGCCTTGTCCAGGAAGAAAATCAGTATAATCATACAAAAGGCATAATTTGCAGATGGCCCAATAAATTTGAAAATGGAGTTAGATTCAACTGGAATACCAAATTCTGGGCTTTGCCAGAATTAGGTTGAATTCGGGAAATATTTACATTTCTAATCTGTTATCTAATTCTATCCACACATTTATTTATTTCTATCTATCCTAGTATTGAGACTTTCCTACAAGTCCCAATTCTATCAGGGTACATGCCAATCATTCCTTATATCCCTTATCTTATATTTCTCTTCTTAGCACTATCTAAGGTGCTGATTATTTGATTAATAAAATAACTTTTATGCTTTACCTCTTTTGGCTCTTTAGTAGAAGTTTGTTTTCTCTCTTGGGACCTCTGAACCAGTGTGTCAAGTCCCTAACTATTTTTTGGGACCTCTGAACCTGCCTGGGTTAAGTCCATAACTATTACTTCTGGGACCTCTGAACCTGCCTAGGTTAAGTCCCTAACTATTTACTATTAGGACCTCTGAACCTATTATTAAGGTTAAGTCCTTCTCTTGCCTGTCCACCTCAGCAAGCTTTGAAGGACCCAACTTCAGACCTCGCTTAGTCCTAACAATAGGTAAAAGATATCTGTGTAAGTATATGGTCCTGGGTTTATTAGGAATTAAGATAGATGAAACTCATTTTTGGATGGCTTGAAATGGGGTTGTGGGGTTTTAGCTTATATTGAAAATCAAAAGCCTTTTTTGGAGCTTCAGAGTTGGCAACTTAGATTTAAGAGCTTTTAGGGTTTCTTCACTTGGTACTCATTAAAAATCTTCAATGGGGATTTGGGGGTAGCATCTTGGGGCTCAGGTATTTTTATGGGCTTCTGCGCTCAGAAAATTAACAAAAATCTTCTAGGAGGCTTTGAGGGTAGCAACAGTATCTTCTTTAAATTGTAGTTCTTTAGCAGCATATTATTATAAGGTTAATGTTAACTTATCAGATGGTGCAGGTTCTGGGGTGTTATCTATAGCAGGATCACCGCTTTGAGCAAAGGCTTGGGAATCCTAGGTTGATCATGACTCAAGGTTTAGATAACACCTCAGATGTCCATTTTATTGGGTGGCACAGTTGGTATAGGTGGGCTTGAGCAGTAGAGTATTTGCCTATAATATTAGATACAGCATTGTCACAATGGCTCAGGAATCCTGGGTTGATCATGACCTATATTTATTGCAACCCCTCCAGTTTCAGTTTGATCTTTCATCTCAGTGGTCAGGGGTTGGTACATAAAATAGGGAATTCCTCCTAAATTATTTAAAACAGCATATCAATTATAAAGCCTAATAGATAACAACAGAAAAATTGAAGGCATGAATTTTGATAGTTTATTAATAATTGCTGGCAGGTTTAAATACAAGCTCTATCAAAAGTTTGAAATGTAAAAAAGTTTTAAAGGGTTTTAAAGAGAAAACAGATGAAAATGAAAATACAATAGGGATAAGGCAAGAGAGGGCATATCTGCTGATGGATTGGCAATCTTGGAGGTATCGTGATACTCCCCTATTCATTTTTCATGCTGATTTTCCTAAAATTGAGGCTGGGGTCGTGAAAAGTAAGAAAAAGTTATCAAAGGTAAAATTGAGTTCCTGTGGAGTTTTCTTGGCTGTTGCTTAAGTGTATTTAGCAGTAGTCATGTGTTGGAGAGCTGAATAGTGTGGGGCAGATTAATAACTTGGCTGAAAATTGGTAAGAAGGATGTTGTTAATGATCCCCAAAAACTGGATAGGTGTGACAGTTGACACTCAGTGCATTCAAATCTTCAGGTATTCTGAGTTATTATTACCCAGAGGAGAAATTAGTAGCGGAGAGTATTTTGACTCCCCCTAGAGCTTTAATGGCTTCAGAAATTGAAGGCAACTTGTCCTCATTTAGTAAAATAGTGGTATCATCTGGTTCAAACACATCCTTGCAATCTTAGGATAAGCAGGGTAACTCCACATTATTGTTATCTGGTGCAGGCTTGGGACCTCAGGCTCACTTTTAAACTTCAGTAAAAAGATAGGAAACAGGTTGGGCATGGGAACATTCTGAGACCAAGGAGTGTGGGTATATTGGATAGGCAGTGTTTTCATCCCTTGGTTAGTTTGATATACCACTGGTCACTATCAAAGTTGGCAATGGTTTCAAATTCTTTATGAGCTTGTAAGTATAGCAGCATTGGGAAATAATATTGGTCAAAGATGATGGCATCATTTGATTATACTTTGTTAATGATCTCAAGGGGCAAATCAAATACCTGGCCACACCAGGGTTGTTAGAAGCCACCGGCTATCAGGAATACAAGGTCACTTTGGGAAATTTTTCACAGCTGTTATCAAGTAAGAACTTCTTAATGACAATATTAGAAGATAATCCCAAATCAAAATTAAAGGCAAAGGCATATCCAAAATAGGGTCATTGAGTGTAGAGTGCTCCTTGGTTGGTAAAAAGAGTTTTGGGCTTCTGATGATTATTTTGAGTCGCTTAAGGCTAATGCTTTGTTGTAAATCATAAAATAAGGATGACTCAAATTGCATAAATCATCAAGGAATATTGAGATTATAGTGTTCTTCAAAAAGTTTCTGGCGGAAATTCCCTCAGGTTGATAGGGGGTAACTGGTCAAACTGGGGCTAATCTTGAAGGCAATATAAGAGGATATTGAGTAAGCAAATTTTTTGAAACTGGTTGACTGGGTCAGGTTGAGGCAATATGGGCAGTTGGGGCTTTTTTTGGATAATATGGTTTTAGGATTGTGGGTCTTTATTTCCTTTTGATTTATTTTGATGTCAAAGACAAAATTAGTTAGAGTTGATTTCTGGGTAGTTGATTGGACTTGGGGATTCTCATCATATTGCTACATTGGGATTCATTAGGGTTTTGTCATTTTTAGGGATCCAGAATTCAGTAAAACATCAATTTTCACTTTTGTTGGGAATTTGGGGTAGCAGCTTTGAGCTCAGGTGCTTTTGGGGATTTGGAGTCCAATAAAGTTTCAATCTTCATTATCTCCAGATAATTGGAGGTAAACATAAGCTTGTAGTTTCTATGATTCTTCATTGCTTGGAAGCATATTCCTCCAAAGTTAAGGCTAACTGATTAGCTTTGTTTGTGGGGTCTTCATCAACATACTATAACTGTTTTAGGGTTTTCAAGTTGGTATATCCTCACTTGCAGGATGAGCAGGCATTCTGGTATGATGAGGATTGAATGGGCTAAGTGGAGGTTGCAAACTGGCTGGCCTTGAGGTAGGTGGCATGCCCAGACTTTTTGCTCTCTTCAATAAGGGTAACATCCACCTGGGTAAGCTATCTGTCACTGAGCACAAGGGGTACAATAATAGAAGTGGTGCCCAGGTTGGCCACAATTAAACCAGTGAAAGTTGTTGTAGGGCTTCGCCCCTGAACTAGCATGATCAACTGCTGGACTTGTTAGATGAGACATAAATCTATTAGTTAACTTCTGAGGGTAGCTTAATATCAGTGATTTTCAGGATATCCTCAGTGTCAGAGGCATCCAACTCTTCAGCATCTGAATTTGTAACAGCTGAATTTTGGGGTTGATTTTGGCAGTGGGTCACCATTCTCACATAATTTTAGCAAACGGTGATACCTTGATCTACACAAGTCAGTTGCACTAAGTATATGGTTTAAGGTAAGGGTTTTTGAGGGCATTGAGGATCCAGTTGAGGACTTACTGATTGACTTCCTCATAGTGGTGGTAGGTAATCTGTCCCCATAGTCCTATAAGTTTTTCAAGTTTGGTGAGAAATTTGCTAATACTCAAAAAATTCTGAAGATGAAGCTAATAGAATTTTTGCAGAGTTGAGAGGCTGAATTTAAAGTTTGTCTCAGGTATGGGCTTGCCATTGATTCCAGGATTTGAAAGGTAGGTTGGCACTATATATTTTTGAGCAGTTACAGTGAGTAAGCTGGTCACTTCTCACAATGTTGCTAGAAGCTGACCCTCTAGTTGTCTCCCCATGTATTATAGTTGTCTAACCATTCATCAAAGGGTCCATGGTCAAATTTTTATGAGATTCTGTTTATGCAAGTTTGTACAAAGTAAATGGGTATAAGTTGGTCATCCAGTACATTAGTTATAGGCTCTAGGGTGTCATCCCTAGCAGGATCACCACTTTGTCATGATGGCTTAAGAATCCCAGGGTAATCATGACCTACAGTTCTGGTGAACCTCTAGTTTCAGTTTGATCTGTTATTTCAGTGGTCAGGTGTTGGTGCGTGAAATAGGGCATTCTGCCCAAATTATCTAAAACAGCATATCAGGGATAAAGCCTGATAAATAATAATAGGAAAAATATGAAATAGGAATTTTGATAATTTATTGATAATCAAGAGCAGGCTAATATACCTGATCTTTTGAAAATTTGCAAAGGAAAAAGGTTTTGAAGGGTTTCAAAGGGAAAACAGATGAAAATGAATAACTGGCAATAGGGATAAGATAAGGGAGGGCGTATATAATAATAAATTGGCAACCTTGGCAGTAATGTGATAGCGTGGCAGGGATAAATCTTAAAAAGGCAAACGCAAAAAAGTAGATGCAGAAAATTCTAGCTACTTAAAAAAATTTGTGCAGGCTTTTATACCTGATCAATTCAATTGAAAATTTGCAAAGGAAAAGGGAATTTTGGGGTCTCAAAGGAAAAGCAGATGAAAATAAATAAATAGGCGAAAGGGATGGGACAAGTGGGGCATCTGTTGATGGATTAGCAAACTTGGCGGTTTCACGACTGTGGGTTCATGTTGGTTTAAACCAAATTTATCGTTCAAGTTACACAACGTCCTATAAACCTATATCGGAATTAATTTAAATAAAATAATAAACATTGGAATTAATTTTAACCCCACCCAAACTAAGTTACTCTCTCGTACAATTGGTGAGCTTTTATCGTCTATTTAGCCAACCACGCAAACGATAAAATAAATCCATTGGAAGGTTTTAAAAATCCAGCCGTCACAAACTATAACCCGCTCACCGTATAACCTATACCACCTCTCCACCTATAAACTATAGGTTATCTTGTTAACCTTTCAATTAATTCGCCCCAAAGATAAAAGTATGAAAATTTTGTGCCGCGGTTTGGAACTTTTAAGTTACGAGCCAACCCGCCACCTCGAAGCACTACTGCTACTCGCCACCTCACTCTGGTCGTTGAATAATTTGACGTTGTCGGAGGTAGTTGACCCGGGGTTGAATTTCGGTACGTTTTTGTTTTATTTTTTTGGGTTTAGCTTCCACTCCATTCTTTTTCTCAGATGTTACTGAAGTTTTATCTTTTTCGCACACCAGGCGTTTGAATGTTTAGTCACGCAAGCTTATTCTTGCTAATGATAGGGTCTATTATCGTAAAGGCAGGAATAAGGTTAAAAATTTCATATAATTTGTCAAAAAATAGATGCAAACCCTAAATCAGGCATAGCCTTATGATATTATCTTCATTTGTAGTTTAATTGAGTCAAGTTTATTAGCTTAACCATCTCGCTATAAACCAAGCTGGTCAACTCCTCTTAAGGCCCTTTCTAAATTGACTAGCGTATAGCAGCCTGCTATTCCTATCGGCCCTGGTCCATGTTTTCTCCTCCCCCAACCCTTCGGTGCGCGAGCGGTTATTATTGATGCCTCGGCGTCGCTTTAGGTAACCTACCGGCTTACTTTGGGAGCCAACTATTGGTTGGGGTATTAGGGGGAACGCAGCCCCCGGGCTTATTCTGGCATCCCTTCTTCCGCCTCTGGTCCTTGCCTCAAAACTGCTCTCTTCGCCGGCCCGGGATCTGAGGGGTGAGCCGCGTTCGATGCTTTATTGCAGTTTGCCAGTTTGGTTAACTTACCCTCTAGCGCGGTGGGCGCTTCACCTCGGGCTAAGTTTGATCTTCGGCCTCTCGCTTCTGACGCAGTCCATCTTGGGTTGCCTCTGCACTCCCCTTTGGGGCTTAGGCCTGTATTTGTCCTTGCTCGCACCCTTGACGAGGTTCTCCGGGTTTATCTTGAAGGCGCGTAAGTTCGGCCCCCTGTACTAATTGCGGTTCGTAGAGGACTCTCCACTGTATACGCTGGTGAGCTTGGCGTTGTATCATGGCCTGCTGTATACAGTTCCGTACTTTATGGGTGGAAACTTCACCCTCGGTGAGCTCAGCCTCGTTTGCCAGGGGCTTTCCCTTCTCTCCTTAGAGGCGTTGGCGATTGTTTTGCCCGGAACGGTAAATCGGTCGGCGCAATTCTGACGGTTAGCCCTTTGACAAGCGGGCGCACGCCATGTTGCACCAAGCGCCTGAGGTTGTCATTCTATGCGGGGCCGTCCTTGGGGTTTTTCTCGTCGGCCTAGTTGTGTGGGGGGTCTTACTTGCAACAGATGTAGCCTTTAACCGGAAGCTTGGACCGTGGGCGCGTGGTGCAACGTTTTATGGAACCTTCTTATATACCGTCATGTTCGTCATCCGGCCACCCATCGCTGGCTTCATCGGCTCCGACCCCTTCTTATGGTAATGATCCGGTTAGGTGAGGTTAAAATGGTAGGGTATTTAGGTACATCATAGAGACCCCCTCCACTTGGGTATTGTCCGCTTACTGGGTGGTATGCATTGGCCTGTCCATCAAGTTTAGCGTTTCGCATATTCGAGGCTGGACCTTGAACTCCCGCCGAAAATACTTTCACATTTTGGCCACTTTCATGTTTATCCCCGGGTTTCTAATTGAGGTAGGCCGATCCGGTGCGCCCTTTTATCCGACCAGCCCAAGTTTTTCTACCTCGGGTTGGTTGCGGCGTTTGCCGCCCTTGTCCTCTTAGAGTATATCCGCATCCTCGCCATCGAACCGTTTCACGCCCCACTCCACTCCTACCTCACATCGTTTGTCGACGAGAAGGATTCTGGCGTCGCCATACTAGCGCACCTTTACCTTCTTGTTGGGTGCGCTCTTCCGGTCTGGTTCAATAGCTCAGATGCCTCAGGCCTGAGTGGCATCCTAGTTCTTGGAATCGGGGATGCGATGGTGAGAGGGTTGGTTGGCTAGGCTGACGCAAAGGCCTCCGTCGTCGGCAAGCGCTTTGGTAGGACCAGGTGGCCCGGCTCTTCCAAAACCGTCCAGGGCACAACTGGCTTTGTTCTGTCGCTGTCGGTCGCCCTGTTGGCTCTCCACCCTAAGCTTTCTATAGCCCACTTCCCTTGGGTAAGTTTAAAGCGTCCGCCGGTTTACTTTGCAGCCTCCAACTTTGACGCTCGTGGCGGCTTTGTTTACAGGTAGGCGATGGGTAAAAGTTAAGCGCCCCACCTAGGGTTTCTGGAGGCGTGGTCGTCGCAAAACGATAACCTAACCTTGCCGTTGTACCTTATGGCGACCATCCAGCTGGCGCATCCGCCCGGCTCAGCCTGATATCTTTACGAAGCTGGGTGGGCTTGAGCCGTTTTTGCCGAAGTCGTTGCACGATCTGAGCTCCAGTAAATCATTTGTCTGACGCCGGCAACAAAAGTTAGCTTTGCTCAAGTTTGGGGTGTGTCGAAGGTGTAGATTTTGGTAACGCCATGGTTTTTGCACAAATGATCGGTGGTGGGAAGATATTCGATTTTTTAGAACCATGTGCTTAGCTGATTTTTGAATCCTTCAACTCCACTCAAACTAGAAGTGTGAAGGGGTTAATCAGCTTAGTTTGAATGTGGAGTTGGAAGGAATTTATTGATTCTGATAGCGTTATTATATCTGAGGACACTATCTTGTTTATTATAATCCTGCACCTATGATTGAGAAGAAGTTTGGCCGAAATATCCTCGATTTTTAGCCAGTGTCTCATGGTATATGGACCGTTCAGAAGCTCACTAGGCTTATCTAAAATAATATGACCCTTCTGGTCTAAATAGGCTAATTTTTCTATACGAATTCAAACCTCCTACTGATGCAGCCAAAGACGCAAGCTGGTGATTTCTGTCCTAACAGCTTGTCAACACTTTTAATAGGAAAGACTAATAAAAAACCAGATAAAAGCGAATCAAAAGAGTATATCTTATTAGAAGATATTATCAGATTAATTGATGATATCTTCATTAGGTCAGTTGCCAGTATTTATACCCCTAGGGTATCTCCAGGCCATACTTTGAGCATGCAATTTTCCTTGGATATTATTTTCCACCTCAGTTCAGCCCAAGAACTGGTACAACCATGACCTTTTACTAGGACTATTGATAGCAAAATACTTTCAAAATTGGAAAAGTCTCAGGTACAAAAATTGTAACTCAAATGTGCAAAATTATCCTAAGGTCAGTCTAATCTGATATTTGTCATACAGCTGATGAAATATAATTACTTGGAAATTTGGCAGCAATTTAAGATTAATGATATATCTTAAATTGGGATGTTGGTAGGCCTCTTGATAGCACTAGGTACTCCCATTTGGGCTGTCCATGTGCAAGTGCTATGCTGATTTCAAGCAGCAACATATAAATCTTGCTATAAGGGGAAAACTGATTGTGATAATATGATGGCAATCTTATAGTTGTTATTAGCCCATGGGATTTTCAGAGCAAATGAAGATCCTTCTAGGGCAATTTCTTAATTACTAAAGTCAGTTTTATGCACAGGCAATTGGGAATAATTGCCGAGTTTGTTGTTAGGGTCTGGCAGAATTGATAGTTTTGAAGGGTTTATTTTTGAGGCATACCAAAATCTGACAACGTTACACATTATTATCTTAATCAACCATATATTAAACCACCCCTAAAACCTGTGCAGTAAACATCAATAGTTTTAACTTTGTTAGCTTAAGCAATTGAATGATGAGCTTGAAAAGATCTAATTTAAATATTAAACTAAAATCTTAAGGCCAAGTATGAGTTTGAAAGGGGTAGCCATTAGGGTTGGCATTGTAAGGTTGTCATCTAGATGGAATTTGGACACCTAGCTCGTGTGGCCATCAGAAGTTGAATAGGGTAAGTAGGTAAAATTGGATCCTGCTGATGGGTTGGAAAGGTTTTCAAGATGGGATCCAAACCAAATGAGAAGCTAATGCCCTATCAAACTAAGCTCAGGGGTAGGAAATCATTTAAAACCAGTTTCATAGGTTGGCGGTGGTACATCTTCAAACAGGACTGCTCTAAACCTGATTGCAGTACATCTGATATCAATTAATTTGACACCAAGCTATAAACAAAATTAAGCATGTGTACCCATCTGAGTCAAAAATAGATGGATGGTCAAAACTTCAGTGAGGTCTAACCTGATAAGACCCTATGAAAAAAATAAAGCTTGGGGAGGTGGTAGGCCATAGCAGGAAGTGGTAAAGTTATCTGCAGTAGACAATTCTTCGGCCTGTGAAATGGCATCCAACAGTTCTATACCCAGCTGAACAATCCTATATCTTTTATCTGGACTAAGCACTTCAGAGTCTAACTTTAATAAAAGCTAATGCGGGCCTAGCTTAGAGGGGAAATGGGAAAATTTAATATGGTTATATCAAGCAACATACCCCAGTTCTAATTATCAGTGTACTGAGCTTGTAAAGCTATTGTCTTATTTTATCCCCATCACAATCTAAAGGTGAACCAGATCATGGCTTTCAAAAGATTTAGAAACCAACTATCTCTATATACTCACCTATCCCAATGGCTAAAAGATCTATGTGCCTTATCTATAGATCAGAGGGTAAGGCTAGTACTATATTATGGTATGAGCTCTATAACGTTAGCCCCTCAGGTTCAACTTCTGATGAAACATAGCTAGATGATATGACCCCTATCAGGTTTATGTACCCAGCCTTAATCAAGGAAGGCGGATGATGATGATTATAGAATACTACCTGTCAAAATCCTGGCAAGAAGTTGCTTGCAAGTGCTTATCTGCAGGATTTTGACAATGTAACAGTTGCAGGAGTGCTTAAAGACTCAGCATTTAAAAATTTAGAACTATAAAGTAAACCATGACTAAATTTTATTGTTATCAAGTTATATGGGTATAATCAACAACACTTTATTAGAATAATGCCTCACAGTACATTGGTACTTAGACTACCGCTGCCTCCCCGAGTTCAATTCTGGTAGAGGAACCTTGGGTAGGGGACAATTTTGACTGTGTTGGTTTTGTGCGCCAATGCCCCAAACTGAGATAGCGAATAGCGAAGTCAGTCCATACAGTTCCTGGCCTATCATACACCGCACATGGAGGTTTTCCAGGTTTTATCCTCCTTTCCCATTTTCTTCACTTCCCTAATTGGTGCGGTACCATCCCCAGGTTGGCCCACCTCAAATAAAATTTACATTGGTACTTAGAGGCTAATGTTGAGATGTGAGAGTGTATTCAGTATAGGCAGAGGTTAGTAAGGTTTAGCAAAATAACCAACTGACCTACCAGAACCCTCAAAAATCTTTTCACCCTGATATAATTTAATTATGAGTGATTGGTCAACAGCAGATATGATGAACCCATGTGGTAAAAACTATATCTATTTTACCCAATCAGTTATATTAAAAAATATTTTCATTTTAGCTGATTACAAAATTTTATAGTTCTTGATTGGTAGGTAAAATACCTTCACCTGCTGGAACCCCTTTCAGGTCTATAAAAGGGTTGTTTTCTCTTAGAAGGTAGCACAAAATCCAAATTAGTGCACAGATAAGCTTCCAAATCAGTTTGCCTATTCCACCAAAGGTTTGAAGTAAAAGTAATACTTTATGAGTTATTTTACCAAGAATTAGATAGGAAATTACTAATATTATAGAACTATCTGACCACAAGATTTCTTTTTAATTACTTGCTCATCCAATTATTCAATATTACCCTCTTCAAGCATGTTGGATGGATAACAGGGGCATAGAAATTGTATATATACTCTGTTTATAGTGACTTCTAAGGCCAGAGACTTGATAGAATATACATCACCCCTCTTATAGATGATGAAAGGTCCTTCCCAGATGGATCTGAGTTTGCCACTTCTGGGAGTGATGCGGTTGTGGTAGTACAAAACCAAGTCTGATATTTGAAAAGAGGGTAGAGGAGGTCAGAAATCATTAGCTGTTTGACTCTCTTTAGTGACAGTTTTAATTAAATTAGTCATGGCATCAGATTTTAGCTATATGATGTATTGAGCTAACATCCTCATGGCTTTGTCAGTATCATCAGTTTGGGCAAAAAATATCATTGGTTGAAATGATGGGTACCCCAAATTCACTTACCATATAAAATATGGAAAGAATATATTTTAAGGATCTGGTGATAACTAATATGACATATTATAAGGGTACTAGGCAAGAACTGATCTCAGTGTAGAGTGTCCGAAGTGACCATTTTTTGCAAAATATAAACTAAAGTCGCATTCACTCTTTCTACAGCACCATTTGTAAAAGGGTTATAGGGGCCTAAAGAGTTGTGCTCCCATGGAGGTAGCCAGGATCTTGACCACTCTGGAGGTGAAAATTTTCCTGCTGTCACAGAGTAGAACCTAGGGGCAGCCATGGTAAGAGAAAATATACTGATTCAGGAAAGTAGCTAGAGCTTTAGTATTTTGGGCTGGGAGAGCTACAGCTTTGCCCCATTTCATTAAGTGATTAATTTCTACAAGTATGTATTGATTCCCACTGGTAGTCTGGGGTAGGGGACCTACCACATTGAGGATTATTGTGTGGAATGGTTGTTGAGGGGTAGTAGGTTGCTATTGATAATTAATCTCAAAGCTGGATTGATTTTTAGAAGTTAAGCAGCCATCCAGGACAACAATAATGGATTCCATAATTCCCTCCCAATAGTACTGATCTCTAATCCACTTATATGTTTTCCACACTCTGCCATGCCCAAGGGTAGAGCGGGCAACCATGTTAGCAAGTACTTGTTCTGAAGGTCAAAGATAGGGCAAACAATTGTCCCCTGCCTTTTAATAAAACTTGCTGCTCTCCACCTTGGCGGTGCAGGAGCGTTAAAATCATGGCAGGGTGTATGCTCACTGGTGCTTTTTATCCCCTGATTTTAATAATTATTTTTTAGGAAAAGTATTATTCTTAACTGCTGGGATAAGTATTTCAGAGGATTTTTATACCACTTATATTTACAGATTTAAAGCTTTTAATTATATTAAAGGGAGAATTTTACAAGTTTTTTTATTAGTAGCCACAGGGGTCAAGAAACAAACCCTCTCAATATCTCGCTGCTTAGTATTTTATAATATTGTGGTTAAAAATGAGAGGTCTGAGAAATTCATTATAAGCTGGGAATAACTGAATTAGGAAATGTCAATTTTGATCATTCAGATCTCTTGAGATTCACCTTACTTTAATTTGAGGGCCAATGGTGGGTCAAGAGCAGGCAAGACAAACCCATGGGCAAGGATTTTATATTTAAACTAATCGAATGACAGAACCTCAGAAAGCCTCCCTTGATTCTGCCTCAGGTTCAGCATAACCTGGCTACCCAAATTAGGGCTATTTGGCTGAGGTTTGAGGTTTGATTAATTCACCCAATTTGAACGATTCCACCGAGAATTGACCAGGGTTTTTGGTATTATTAGTTATACTTAACCTCAAATTACTCTTCTCAAAAAATTGGACATGAAACTGTCTGACATTACCCCTTCAAAAAGTGTTAAGGCTGAATAAAGACACAAGAGCTGGCCATGGACTTGGTTGACAGTCACTCCAGAAGCAAGGTATTTAATGGAGTACTCATCCCCTAGCTTATAAGTGACAAAAAAGGGCCTATCCAGATAAACTTGAGATTCTCACTTCTAGGAGTGAACCTACTGTGTTAATATAGCACCAAGTCGGATACTTGGAAGGAAGGAAGGAAGAAAGGCCAGAATTATATGATGCTTGACTCTCTTTTATGATAGCCTTTGCCAAGTAGGTTATCTCCTCTGATTGCAATTGGATAATGTGATGAGCCAACTTCTTCATGGTTTGCTCAGGATCAGTTATATCAAAGAAAATATCTTTGCTAGTAATGCTGGCACCCCATATTCTTAACCATACAATATATAGAAATGTGACATTTTGAGAATCTTGTGATAGCTTATATGGTAGGCCATAAGAGCACTAGGTAAGAATTGATTCCAGTGTAGGGGATCTGAGCTGGCCATCTTTAGTAATATGGAACCCAGGGTTCCATTCACTCTTTCCAAAGTACCATTTGTGGAAGGGTTGTAGGGGGCTGATGTCATGGTTGGATGACTTAATAGTGGGAACTGATGCTAAAGATAAGGCTGGGTGACAGGAGGCCCAGAAGGTGAAACTTCAGGCTCTTCCTGACCTGAAACACACCTTAGACCAATGCTGGGTGCAAGCAAAACATGCCCAGGTTGGTACTAATGGGGTGCAAAATGCGCAGCCCCTTATCTCAGCCCAGGCACTTTCATGAACAATCTACATAATGAACAATGATGGTTCAATTTGGTTAATTGGAAAACAAAGGTTCAAATCTTGTTTGAGTTATGAAATCATGAGCTTGGGTAAAATACAGCTTCAATTGATCACTCAAGTGAAGGCACTTTTGGTGTATTTTACAAAAATGGATGGAAGCATTTGTTTATTGGAGCATCAAGGCTTGGGCACACTTACGCAGAACCCTAATTACCCTGACCCAATTTAAATATGATTTTTGTGACCAACATTCCTCGTTGGTTGACTTTCTACAAATAAATTTACCCGCTTTTATTCTACGTTTTTTATGGTTCCTTGGGTGAACTTAGGTGCGGACCTCTTTGAGGAGGTCTCCAACTATGTTGGCCACTACATACTCTCCAAATTTTACTAAAGTTTCAGGTGCTCCCTTGGGCCACTCCAGTTCACTCCAGATCAAGACGCCCAAACCTCCTGGCACTGAGTTACACTTGATCATGGACTCCCCCTAGGGTCCACTCAAGCTGTATTGTTTCTAGCTTACTTGGTACTGTATATCGCGCTCTACACCCTTGCCTTGGGTCCCTTTTGTATAGGCACCGTTTGAGGTGCCCTGTTTCCCATTCTCCCAATGTCTAGTTACCTAGCAGTGTGGGTTTTCATCCCACAACACCTTGCTGGGAACGAGAGAGTTACAGACACTCTCTTAACAGCTGAAAAGAGTTGCTGAGTCCCTATGGAAGTAACTAAAAGCTTTACCACCCTTGAGCTGAAATTCTTCCCATTGTCACAAAGTAGAACCTGGGGACAACCATGCCTGGTGAAAATATTTTGATGAAGGAAGGTGGCAGTGGCTTTGGCGGTCTGGGAATGATGAGCAACCGCTACAACCCATTTGGTGAAGCGATCCATACCTACCAGGATATAGCAAGTTCTACTGGTAGTCTGAGGTAGCAGATCAACACTTCTAATTTTACTGTATGAAACAGTTGTTGAGGTGTAGTGGGTTGGTATTGATACTTAGGTTTGTAGATAATTGCTTCTTAAAGATCAGGCAGGCGTCCAGCACTTTTATTATAAATTTCATGATTCCCTCCCAGTAGTACCAAATCTTCACCCACTCATAAGTTTTGCTCACTCCACTGTTCCCCAGAATAGCTGAACCTTCATGATTACGAGGACTTGATAAGAAGGTCGGAAATAGGGCAACCAGATTACCCTTAATTTATTATTTTTCTTCCCACTTTTCATCTTGTTGTTGCAGGTATGCTGGACTAACATTTTGCTGACAGGTTCATCCTCATCGTCTCAGGAGTCAGAGGTTATAAGGAGGTCATGCAGCCTCTCAGCTTCACTATTATCCAGGTGAAGGATAGGCAGCTTAGTCAAATCAATAACGCTCATATGGCGGGTTCCAGCTCAGAGCTCAATCTTAATATCATAGTGTTGAAGTAATATGCTTTGAGAGCTAACCTCTCAGTTAGATCCTTCATAATTTGTAACCACTTCAGGGAGGCGTGGTCAGTGACCACAATAAAGGAAGTTCCATATAAGAAAGTGCGGTAATATTTTACAGCCAGCAGGACTCCAAGGCACTCCTTGGTGACGCTGTATTTGCGTTCAGCCTTGTATAAAACGTCTTGCTGAAATAGGAGATGGGATGATCCACACCATTATCATCCAATTGAGCTAGAATGGCCCCAACAGTTTATTCAGAAGCATAAGTAAACAAGGAAAGTTTAATATAATCAGGGTGGCGCAGGATAGGACGCTTTTGCAACAACTGATTTAACGTCTCTAAGGCGTTCTTTTGTTAAGCTTCCCAATAAAAAGGGACGTTCTTAGCCAATAGCCAGACAAGAGGGGCACTTAGCTGGGCGAACTTGGAAATAAATTGGTGGTAAATCGCATTATACCCAAGAATACTTGGATATTGCGCAGGGTTTTGGGACATGCATTATGGATATAGCCTCAACCTTGTCTTAAATGGTTAAATCCCATCCTGTGAGATGGCGTGTCCAAGGAAATCTAATTTCTTCTAAAAAAATGCACTTGGAGGGCTCTAACTTAACATTAGACTTACGCAAGCATTAAAAGGCTTCTTTCAGGTGAGTAAGCTGGTCATTGATGGTCTTAGAAAACACCATGATGTCATCAGGCAATAATGCAAATTAACTTGAGGTCCTGCAGGATGTGATCCGTGGCTCACTGGAAGTTGCAGGCGCATTGCACAACCATTGAGGTAGTCAGGTGGATTATAATAAGCATTTGCTGCAAATAAGAGCGCATTTCTTCTGATCATATGGAGAGAGGTCCATTTGCCAATAGTCACTAGCCAGGTCCATAGCAAAATGAACTTGAATCCAGAGAGCTGTGCTAGAGCATCATGAATGCGAGGGATAGGATAAATATCATTCTTTGTGAAGTAGTTTAACTGGCGGTAGTCCAACACAATCTGATGACCGCCATTTTTCTTTTTATAAGGAGAAGGGATGAAGACCAGGGGATTTGCAAAGGTACCAGCAGCCCATCATCTAATAGCTGTTTGAGCTCCATTATCATCTGTTGCTCCTTGACTTTTGACTTACAATAGGGATTAATTGGATGGGACAAGCATCTCCAACATCAATGGTATAACTCCGACCCTTTATATGAGCATAGTTGGTCTCATATTTAGAGAATATGTAGCTGTAGAAATCTTGCAAGGCTTGTACTATATCCAGCTCCATGGAGGATAGTTTATCAGAAATATGAACGTCAGGCAAAGTACATAACGATTTATCATCAGGTAAGCCCATATCTGACATAGACCCAATGCAGTGGACCTTAATCTACTTAACTGGGATCAGCATACCTTTTCCAATTTCCTGGTGTTTCTTTATGACAATGTCCTTACTGGTAAGATTCCACAGTATAATATTAATAGGTCGCTGGTAGGCTGGGTCTAGGATTACTGGTAATACTTGAGGCTCTAAGGAACTTATTCCATTGATGCTAGCTATGTGCAGTAGGCAGTTGTGGGGGATTTGCAGGGTAATCTTGGTGTCAATCACCCTTTGTTAACTAGCTTTAATAAATATCTCCTCTGTTGCATAAGACGGAATGCCCTCTAGAGCGTCCACAGATTCAGGCAACTTCTTCATATTTTGCCCCAATTTTGTATAGTTTAGGGATAAGGCGGAGGTGAGATACTCAACTGTGCAAGTGTATTCCTTTTTATTCAGCTCATTGTTGTCCAGAATCAGAGGAACCATGTAGTTAAGCAGGGAGAGATAGCCCCGCTTCATGTTGGTAATCCCATCATACTTTATTATAAACTGAGTACCAATGATCATGTCATAGGTATTGTTGGCTAAGCCACCACTGGGGCCGATAGAGAAGTTTCATAAATCTGATGGGTAAAGATGAGTAGGACCCAATAGCACAAGTGTTGGTCAGACCAGCAGTGTCAAACTCTTAGGTATAGTCAAGGTCTGGGGCCAGCTTAATTTTTCATAAGTTTCAATGACAAAACGTTCACAGGGGATCCAGTGTCAAGGATAGCTATGATTTGTAATCCGTTGACAACAACCTCCACTTTAATTAAAGTTCCCTCAGTTGGGGGAAGAGCGAGGACTCCCTTTAGATGGAAAGTGAAAGCAAGTCATTTGGAAGTTTTGTGGTATTTTTCATGGTTAGACTGTAGGGTATGCACACTCTGGGTGTATTGAATCAGCATGGCAATGAGCTGTTCAGCGTCAATGACAGTATCAATAACCTTCAGACCCCTCAGCACTTGATGAAGTTAAGTACTGTGGAGTACCCTAGCCACATCCACTCTCTCCGGGTTCAAACTTTCAGGTACCTACCCTTCACCTGGGGCTCCTAAAACATACTAACCAACATCTTCACAATCCCCTTCAGATTTGTCATCGGAGGGATTTTCAATGCACAATAGGGAGTCACTAGGACTTGGTGTAGGTTCAGGGATACCCTTGTTGTAAAAGAGGCCTTGGGGACACTCCTCAACCCTACTCACTTTTGGAGGAGGCACTATATCTATCATGGCTATATATGCGACCTTTAAAGTATTGGGTTTGGGCTGCCCATGGCTACAGGATTTGGATTAGAGCTGGCCAGAGAAGAGTATGATGGAGAAAGAGATAGCGTCTTGGAGGTAGATACTTTAACTACGCCAGCTTTGGGTTGATCAGTGACTGTGTGCATTGGGGAAGCAGGCGATTTAGCTTTAGCAAACTGATCCTTTAACCCATTGTTGGCAGGGGTGAATGTCACCTGAGAGAGAGGTTTAAGCTTAGGAGCAGGCTTTTAAGCCACTTGGAGAGGCTCATTGGATGTCGAAAGATGATCTTGGATGTAAGGTGGGGTCAGGGAGCGCTTCCACATTGATGATAATGTCTTCTTATTAGCTTAGGAACCTCAGGTTTGCAGGGAGGAGGAAAATCAGGTTTGAGCCGCACTGCAGGTGCTGGGCTCAGGATGGTAACCAGCATGGGGGCTTAGGGATAAACATAGCCTCCTTCAGTGGGGCTACAGTTGAGAAATCCTCAATGGTCATGACCTGGGGGTTTGACCCAACGCCTGAAGTAGCTTCATCGTTATAGATATCTGCAACCTCTAGCAGAGCCTCTTTGATATAACGGATAGTCTGGAGGTGGCGTTTAATGGAGATAAGATGTCATTCCATAGAAGGGTGAGGATCTAAGCCAGTCAGAATAGCTGCAAGAGCATCATCAAGAGGTAACGTTTTTGTGAACACCAAGGGCTGAGCTTCATCATAAAATTTGATCAACAGAAGTAGTTAATGATTCTCTCCTTTTCATGCTGAGGCACATAAAGATCTTCTTACTCTTCAAACTCAGCATGGAGCCAAATTCATCAATGAGGGTTTGCTTAACTTCCGCCAAGGTGCTAAGGGTGCCCATGCTCGGAACCATTATCTCCTGAGCCACCTGACACAGTCAGAGAAGGAGTTACTTAACCTTATAATGGTCAGTTGTCCCTTCCATCATTGATTCATAAACTAACAGGAAAGAAGCAATGTTACCCTCTACTGTTGTAAACTTGTATTTTTTTTGGGGGGGGGGGGGTTATTATGGACATAGAAGGCCCCATGAGGGCCTTGAAAAGCGTGCTGCTCAAAGCCTTTTAGGCGAGACAAAGCATTGTCCAAATGTTGCTCTAAAGCAGCTAGCTGGGGTTGAGATGCAGCGAAGAGGTTGTGAGGGTCACATTTCCCACCAACCAAAATTTTTTTATAAATAAAATATTTGTGTTATACAGGGCCCCTGTAGTGAGCACCACTTGGAATCAGGGCAGGGTGTATTCTCGCTGGTGCTTTTTAGCCCCTAATTTCAACAATATTATTGAAGAAGTAGTTTTATTCTCAACTGCTGGGATAAGTATTTCAAGGGATTTTTATACCACTTATAATTACAATAATAAAACTTTTAATTATACTAAAAGGGTAATCTTTCTAAGTTTTTCTTATTAATAGCCACAGAGGGTCAAGGAGTGACCCCTCTTATTATATTACTGCTTAGTATTTAAATGATAATGAGGCTCAAAGTGCGAGGGCTGAGAAATTCATTATAAGCTGGGAATAGCTAAATTAGGAAATATTAACTTTTGACCTATAAGATCTCTCAAAATTCACCTCTTTTTTAATGTAAGGGCTAATGGTGGGTCGATAACATGCAAGACAAACCCGCGGGACAATAATTTAATATATTTTAACCAACTGAATGGTGTGACCTCAGAATGACTCCCTGATTCAGCTGCAGGTTTGGCGTAACCTGGCTGCCCACATTAGGGCTATTTGGCCAAGAGGAGGTTGGATAAAATTCCACGACCCAAAGGATTCCACCAGGAATTGACCAGGTTTTTTAGTGAGTATTAGACGTACTTACCCTTGAACCAATCTTCTCAAAAAATGGACATGCAATTGTCTGACAAGTAGTGTCGCTCTAGAGTTTTCTTAACAGGTTATTCTCATTGTCCCATGCATCAGGGGTTATAAGGAGGTCATGCAATCTCTCAGTCTCGCTATTATCTAACTGAAGGACAGGCAAATGAGTCAACACATTGAAATTTATATGTTGAGTTTCAGATCAGTGCCCAATCTTCATGTCATAATGTTGGAGCTTTATGGCCCAACGAGCCTGATGCCCAGTAGGATCTCTAATATTTTGTAACCACTTTAAAGAGGTGTAATCAGTAGCCATGGTAAAGGTAGTTCCATACAAAAAAGTTAATGTTTTACAGTGAGTAAGATAGCAAGCCACTCCTTTTCTGTGATGCTATAGTTGCGTTCAGCTTTTTATAGCATTTTGCTGAAATATGAAACTGAATGGTCTACATTGTTCTCATGCAGTTGAGCAAAGATGGCTCCAACAACGTAAACAGAGGCATTGGTAAACAAAAATAAAGGTCTTACCTTAGTCCATGTGGCGTAGGGTAGGATGTTTTTGCAACAATTTCTTTAGCATCTCAAACATGGCCTTTTGTTTAGCACCTCAATAGAAGGGAGCGTCCTATATAATAGTCATAAGAAAGGCTCACTGAGCTGGGCAAACTTTGGGATGAATTGATGGCAATACCACAACATACCCAGAAACACCTGAATACCTTGTAGGTTTTGAGGCGGAGGCATTTTTGATATTGCTCCAACCTGATCATGTAAGGGTTGAATTTCTTCCTGTGAGATAGCATATCTAAGAAAAACTAATTTCTTTTAGGAAAAAGTTAATTTAAGATAATCTCAACTTAATGTTAGAATCACGTAGAAATTAGAAACCTTCTTTAAGATGAGTGAGATGTTCGTTAAAAGTATTAGAAAAAACTGTGATGTCATTGAGATAGACTATAACACAATTTAGCTTAAGATCCTGTAGGATATGATATATCGTGTGTTGGAAGGTTGTAGGCGCATTACACAACCACTGAGGTAGTCGAGTGGACTGGATTTTAGGCCTTTACTGAAAATGAGAGCACATTTTTCCTGATCTTATGAGGAAAGGTCCATTTGCCAGTATCCACTAGCCAAGTATATAGCAAAAAAGAATTTGGAGACATGAGTTGTGAAAGACTGTCATTGATGTGAGGGATAGGATAACTATCTTTTTTTAAGGTTGTCCAATTTTTGGCAGTCTATAACTACCTGATGACCTACATTTTTCTTTTATAAGCAAGAGAGAAGACGACCAAGGGCTTTAGGAAGGTATTAGTAATCCAGCGTCTAGTAAATTTTTGAACTCTGTCCTCAATTGTTGCTTTTGGGTCTTTGATTTATGATAAAGTTTGGACTGAATAGGACTGGCATCACCAACATCCATTGTGTGGCAAATCCTTCATATGCCCATAGTCAGTATCATATTAAGAGTATATTACTTTATGCATTTGATAAAGAGTAAACTATTAAAAGCTCTTTAAGGATAGCTAATATGAAAATATGTATGTTAGGCAAATTACATGAAAAATTTGTAAGTAGTTAAGCCCATATCTAACATAGAACCAATAAAGTGAAACGTTTTAATATCCTCAATTGAGATCGGCAGGCCTTTTTCTATCTCCTGATGTTTTCTCATGATAATGTCCTTGGTAGTAATATTACTCAATAGAATAATGATAGGTAACTGGCAGGTGGGTCTGGTATACCAGGCAATGCTCATGGCTCTAGAGGATTAACACCATAGATGCTTGTTATATGCAATATGAATTTATGAGGTAAATTTTAAAGTGTCTTGGTGCCAATCGTTTGTTGTTCACCAGACTTGATTGCAACCTCTTCTGAGGCATGAAAAATAATACACTCTAAAGCACCCACTGAATCAGGCAACTTCTTTGTAATTAGTCTGGAAGTTATATAATGGAAAGATAGTGCAGAATAAGGGTAATCAACCAAGCAAGAATATTCTTTTTTGCTGGGATCTTTATTGTAAAAAAACTAGATGAAAGTCACAACTGAGTATTGAAAAGTAACCCTGTTTCACATTGATTATTTCGTCATACTTTAGCTTAAATTGAGTGCGAATAAAAAAACATATGTATTGTTGTCCAAGGTCACACTGGTTTCTGGCAGAATGAGTTTTCCAATTTAAATGGGTAGGGAGGAGTATGCACTGATAGCACGAGTACTGTTTGGACCCATAGTTCCATACTCTTGGGAGTATCTCAAGTCGGGCGCCAACTTATTTTCTTGACAAGTTTTGAGGAGATAACATTGATTGGGGACCCAGTGTCAAGGATGGCCATAACCTGTACCTTATGGATGACGATCTCTACCTTGGTTATAGTTTCACCAAAACTAGGAGGGAGTGATAGAACCTCCTTTAGACATAAAGTGGAGGTAACTTTGTGAGATGCTCAGTATATCTCTCCCTGATGGATTGCAAGGTATGAACATGCTAAATAGGTCATATCAACAAGATAATGAACTGGTCAGAATCACTAGCAGTTTAATAACTTTGGGACACCCCAGAACTTGTATAAGATAAGTTTCATCGGGTATTGTGGCCTCATCTACTCCTTCATAGTTCAACAAATCTTAGATCTTGAATTCAGCTGGAGCCCCAAAGACATAACATCCAACATCTTCATAACACCCTTCAGATTCTTCATCAGAGGGGTTATCTATATTAAGTCAGATGAGTAATAGAATGGAGGGGGCGGAGTCAGGCACGTTAGCTTTGTCAGCAATAGGGTGCCTGTACCTACGCTGACAAATCTCATCCCTTCTCTTCAGTGCCAGCTCTCTTAATCCAAAACACAGTATCAACATGACCAACCTTGTTTCATAAGGTGCGCTTTGGACGCTCAGTTTTCATAGGCTTTGGCTTTGATTCCTCATTGTCCAAGACTTGGTGTTTTGACACAAATCCTTAAATAGTCTTAAGTTTATGGAAAGCAACAAATCCATCAGAGTCTTCTTGATGCCATGAACACTCTGGAACTAACGTTTCACTAAGGTGATGTGAATCGACAAGGAAGGGAGAAGCTACCCAGTCATGATGGTAGCAACATTGTCATCAAGAGTTAACACCTTAGAAGTTAATAGCGTCTAGTCTTAAATGTAGAACTGATCAGTGAAGGCAGCATCCAATTCTCCCTTTTGTATGCTGAAGCGCATAAAGGCCTACTTTTTAATGATTAATTCTGTTTTAAGCCAAAATAATCAATAAATACCTTCTTATCCTCCGCCCAAGTATTGAGGATGTCCATATGAGGAACCACTACTTCCTGGGCCATGCGACTTGGACAGGATAGGATGTGCTTGACCTTCTGATTATTGGTAACCCCTACCATGGAGAATTCATAGATGTATAGAAACGAGGCAATGCTACCCTCGCTCAGGATAAACTTGTCTTTGGTGTGGGTCTAAAAAGGATGATGCCACTCCCAGTGAGGGCATGGACAGCAGGAACATTGTGTCCCATAGTCTTTGAGTAAATGTCCATATGGTCATAAGAGCGAAAAAGCTGATAAATTTGCTCTTGGATGGACTCAATCATGTTTTCTATGGCTTCAGGGCGCTTTCATGAAGCGAATTCACATGAGTCATTTTTAGCCTCCATTCCATATTGTGAGTCTCAAGATTGTCAATCTGGCTCCCAAGCTCCGTAAATTTATATGAAAGTTAGATAAGATAGAACTTAGGTTTTGCTAATCAACTTCCAAACCCCACGCTCTTTTGAAGCTCCTCCTTCATTTTCTTACACCCCTCATTGTCAGGCGGGTGGGATCCTTTTTTATAGGTCAACCATGACCTGTTTTTAGTAACTCTCAACTTTAGTTAACTGAGAGTATATATTTATAACAAATCAGCCCCTTAAATAGTGTTCTTGACACCCTGAGATTATTTGTCACAAAACTCACCCTTTGAGCTAAATACTTGAAATTTTAAGAGTGACCATCAGCTTTAATTTTTTTTCCAATTGTGCGACCCTGACTTCCAAAGCGGGAGTGGAACCATGTGATTCTTGCAAGGGATGCCGTTCAAACTCTTCAATGAATGACAAGGCTTAGCTAGTTGTTTTTTTCTAAAGCGGCTATTCTTTGTTCATCACTCTGCTGAGAAGTAGACGCTTGAGACAATAGCTCACTGTGAGTTTGCTCACCATGCTTCATAAATTCCATCACAAACTCTTAAGCAAAGTGCAAGTCTTAGCAGTGGACATACAACTCTTAACGGAGTCTTTTTATGGCCTCTTCCTTATACTTCACTACGCCAATATCAATTGTATTTATTCAAACATTTAGCTGAATAATGAATCTTTGATTGGCTTTCACGCCAGCTTTCTTATTTCCTATATGATTAGAGGACAAGTTATAAAGATTGTCATAAGCTAGTCTCAATGCATCATGATTCATCAGGTGGAGTTGCAGTTCCTCATGGTGTACTCCCAACAGGAGGAGCATATAAAACATAGCTGAATGTGCAAACTTTTGTATGTATGTAGTCAAGTTTTTTTGATTGTAAGGTTCAGGAGGATTTGAGTTTTGTAGAGGAACATCAGGCGATCTTCTACCGAGGAACATCTCTCATGGGAAGCAATATCCTCAGGATTCAGTATGCCATGAGTCAAATCTCTAACCACTTTGGTCGCTGCCCAGGTAATCCAAGACCATGGTATAATCATATGGTCAATTTGTCTATCTCCAAAGGTGATGGTAGGGGGGCTATTATCTGATCATCCTCTTTACCATCCCCATTTCTTATCCATCTGGTGATGCTAGCTTCAGGAGCTTCTTTTATCTTAGTTGTAATTAATATTATGGTGTATAGGTAGCCCTCATAGTGAGCAACACCTTGATGTAATCCTGGTAAGGAGTTGCTCACAGGCGCTTATCTGCAGGAATTCAACACTGTAACAGTTGCGGGAGTGTTCATACTCAGAAGCTGTTTAAAGATTTAGGACTAAAAAGTAATCCACAACTGATTTATGGGTATCAAGTAAGATGGGTATAATCAACAATACTTTATTGAGTTAATTGTCAAGAGAGTGTCTGTAACTCTCTTGTTCCCAGTAAGGTGGTGCGGGATGCACAGCCACACCACCAGGGAACTAGTCTTTAGCAAGAATGGAAATAAGGCACCGCTGAGGGTGCCAGAGCAAAAGGGACACATGGCAAGGGTATACAACGCAGTGTATAATAGTAGGTAACAATAAACAACAAAACCAGGTTGGACTCCAAAGAGGAGTCCACAACCAAGTGGAGATTGGTGCTGGAGTGCTTAGGTGCCTCGATCTGGAGTGGACCAGGGTTTGAGGTGCACCAGATACTGTAGTTAGTTTGTTAAAATAAAGTGACCAATGTTGTGGAGACCTCCTTGAGGAGGTCCGCGCACAAGTTCACTTAAGGAACCATACAAAAAATGTAAAACTAATGGGAGAATTTATTAGGAAAACCGACCAACAAGGAGAGTTGGTTTTAAGGGATCAATACTAAACACTGGGGCGGGAATCATCCATCTGCATGAGTGGTGCTAAGCTTAATCAAACCATTAAATGTACACTACCATCAGGCAGGGTATGTAGCTCAAGATAATCTTACAAGTTATGGATTACAATTAAATTCTTCCCCATTTCCCAATATTGTAAATTAAATGGGTTTTTGAACCCCGCTCACTGAGCAACCATAACAAACCATTCAAATTAATTAACAAATATGGTGCATTTTAACGCCCTGGATTTAATTCAGAGCTGAGCATCCTAAACATCCCCAGAACCAACCTGGGCATATCTGGCCTGTACCCAGCGCTGGTCCAGGGTATGTTTAAGGTCATGGAGGCCTGCCAACTTAAACTTTTTGGCCTGCTGACGTCCAACTTTGTCTCTGCAGTTTGTGCCCTCAATTATGCCATGTAACTATGACAAAAATTTCTCACAATACTTATGGTACTCAGAAGCTAATAATGAGATGTGAGAGCGGATTCAGTATATGAAGAGAGTAGTAAGGTTTAGTAAAATGACCAAATTGACTAACAGAACTCCCAAAAATCTTTTCAATTCAATATTAATTAATTCTGGGTGATTGGTCAACAGCTGGTATGACAAATCCATGCAGTAACAGCTTTTATTATTTTATCCAATTAGTCATCTTAAGAATATTTTCATTTCATCTGATTACAGGAATTCCTAGTCCTTTATTGGTTGTAAAGTATCTTCACCCTCTGGAACCCCTTCTGGTCTATAAAAGAGAGTTGCTTTCTCTTAGGTGTTAGCACTAAATTTAAGTTAGTGCACAGGTGATGATCTAAATCAGTTTGCCTATTTTTCTAAGGTTTAAAGTGAAATTATTATTCTGATACAAGCTATTTCACTGAGAATTAGATGGGATTTACTAATATTATTGGAACTATTTGACGTTGTGACATTCTTCTCAAACAATCGTTCACCCAATTATCTAAAACTCCCTATAGAGTCAGAGCGTAATTTTTTTGAGTAAATAGTTTTTCTCTTTAAAAAATACACCACTTATCTTACTTATAAAACACATTCACTGATGCACTGACGTACTGATGTACTGACTGATATCTGAAACCTTCAAGCCTGATATGTCTAATCAATTTAGCTGAGTAGGTGAAATTTTCGCGATTAATATCAATCTGAATTCATTGAGTCTGATAGGTTGAATCCATTCAGGAGAGTGGGCATGAATTAGCAAATATTATCTAATAATTACAAAATTGCTCATATGAAACTAATCAAGTCTGATAGATTCAATATTTGGGCGAGTAGGTGATAATTGGCAAATATTATCAAATAATTCACTAAATTGCTTACCCAAAGCTAAACAAAAATCAGAATTAGTTTAAGTAGATTAAGTAGAATAATCAGCTCATCAACCACGAGGGCAACAGCGAAGCTGTTAGTCCGAGTGGCTCAAGAGTAAAGCTGGCACAGCCTATAGGCTACAATGTGAGCTTATCATCTGATAAACTAAAAATCATAGCAAAGCACGGGTATCTGGATGTTAGGTTTATATAATTTTAAAAACCTGCCTAATTTGGTTCCCTAATTAATAAAATACTTTTGGTAAATAAGTAGAAGTTAATTTTATAGTTCAGAAGACATATCACATACACAATGATTTTAAATAGAGAGATGTTTTGGGTAGCAGTTTGGTGTTATTTAAATGATTTGATAGGTTAGTTTTGTTTGGCCAAGTGGTTGAGGGCTTTTGGTCAAATTCAATAGGACGCAGTTTAGTTTTGAGGGGTGATTAGTTATTAGATGCTTTGATAAGCTCAGTTTGGTTTACCTGAGTGGTTGGTGGTTTTTGGTTGATTTGATTGAGCAGTTAGATTTGGCTGAGTGTTTATTGTTTATCTATAATGTTAAATCTAAATTAATAATTTTGAATATTTAAAATTCTATAGACACCATAGAAAAGCATAAGTAATGAATGACAGTCCCTCAATAAAGGTTGTACAGCGTTTATATTAGATTGACTTAGCTTGTACAATCTACTTTTATTTTCTGTAAGCAGCTAAAATATTATCAATTGCTAAGGCTATGAATAGCTACTTCAATGGTAACCCTAAGCTGATCTATTGTTTATGAATAAAGTTAAAGAATAATCTTGAGTTCTGGGCAGCTTCAGGGGCTATAGGAGGGAAGGTATGTTAGGGTTGAAATATCATCTTGTAATGGTGTTCAGTTTTGATCAGATGATATCTTCTGCAATGGTAAGCTCAAGCTGATCAATCTAGGAATTAAGTTAGAGGGTGATATTAAGCTGTGGGAAGCTTCAGGGATGTAGAAGGTCAGATATGATTTAGCTTGGGGTATCAGTAAGACAATGCTTATCAAGGTTGATCAATCAGTATTATTTGTATTATCAAGCCTAATCTGATCTATCTTTTAAAGAATAAAGTCAGAGGGTGATCTTCTGTTGCGGCCAGCTTCAGAGCCTATAGGAGGGCAGATATGATTCATGTTTGGATATCAGCTTGGTAGAGCTAGTCAAGTCTAGTCAGATCTATCTGATGCAATGGTAGGCTTAGGATGATCTATTAATTAAAATAAAGACAAAGTTTGATCTTATTATGTGTTCAGCTTCATGAGCTATATGAGAACAGATCTGTTGAAATTGGGATATCAGCTTGATAACGCTGGTCACGTTTTTATATATATGACACAATGATAGTACTGAGTTGATTTAATTTTGGGAAATGAAGCAAGATGGAGATCCTAAGCTTTGGGAAGCTTCAGGGGCTTTAGGAGGGAGGATATTTTTAGGTTAATATGTTATTAAGATTAACAAAACTAGTCAAATATCCGCTGCAATAAATAATTTAAGCATATTACATAATGGGGATTAAATCCAGAGTGTGCATAGTTGTTGGCAGCATTAGGGGATATAATTGACTCATATGATTTATTTTGAGGTATCATCTTAATAAGGATAATTAATTTGGTTATATAATTTGTTGCAATGGTAAGCCTAAGGTGAAAAATTAATTAAAGAATCAAGCTCAAGCTGACTTTAGGCTGTGATCAGCTTCAGAGGATAGGAGGGGGTATGATTTAGGTGGGGTATCAGAAAAACGATGCTAATCAATCTTGTCCAGATAATATCTGCTATAATAGCAAACCCTAAGCTGATTATAAATGGGAAATAATATAAGGGGTAAGCCTATTCTGTGGGCATCTCAGGGCTATAAGAGGGGAAATATTAGAAAAAAAATGGAAGATCAGCATTTTATGCTGATCAAGTCCAATCAGATATCATCTGATGAAAAGGTAAGTGAATTTCAACTTATCAAATATGAATTAAAACCAGGGGGTGATTTTAGTTATCTGAAACTTCAGGGGCTATAAAAGGGATTAATAAGTTAGGTTAAAGAGTCAACTGAGTAATGCTGGTCAATTTAGTTTAAATAAAAGTATTTGAGGTGGGTAGACCTTGGGACAAACACCACACCGAGAATTTTTCTAGACAGTAAAGGTTTTATACTCAAAACCTGAACTAGGGTGGAAGCAGTTTTACCTGCCAGGCTGACCACCCATTCATTTTAGTTTAAATAAATGACGTAAAGGTAGGAATTAGATGATCTGCTATAAGGAATAAAGCCAGAGGGTTATTTTAGGTTCTGGGAAGCTTAGGGGCCTAAGAAAGCTAATATGATTTAGTTTGTGGTATTATTAAAGTAATACTGTTCAAGTTTATTTAACTTACCTAGGTATGATGTAATATTAAACACCTTCAAATCAAGTGAGTGTCTGTAACTCTCTTGTTCCCTGTGAGGTGGTGTAGTTTTCCCTACCACATACCAGGAAACCTGCTAATAACAATAGGAAGAGGGCACCACAAAGTGTACCAATACCAAAAGAGCCCAAGGTGAAGGTATATTTAACTGTATAAATTATGAGATAAACCAGAAATGTGAGGACTTGGAGAGATCCCAAGGGGGAGTCCATTACCAGGTGCAGATCAAATACACCCTCTTTGGGTCCTCTATCTGGAGGGGTCCAGGCTTTCCCCGAGAGAAAAGATAATCTGTGGATAATTTATATAAAATAAAATGACCATTATGATTTGAGACCGCCTCAAGGAGGTCCGCAAAAAGTCAAACAAAGGACCATTTAAAAATGGAAATGAAAGGGTTTTTATTAGATCAAGTCAACATATGAAGAAGTTTGGCCTTGCAAAACCACATTTAAACAACTAGGGGGAATCATTCTCCATTGGGTAAGTCAATGCTCCCAATCTAACCAATAAACGCAATATTCCATCAATTGCCATACTATAGTTCATGTAAGCTCACATACAAATGATTGTCTGGAGTTGAAATTTACCAAATTTATAAATATTATAAATAAACGGGACTCAAAGCCCCAATTTACAATTAACAGTAATAATCCATTGTAATCTTAACATAACCGGTGTATTTTAATGACATGGATTCAATGCCCATCTGACCATCACGTTCACCCCAGAACTAACTTGTGCATATCTTCCCTTACCCAACGTTAATCCAGGGTATGCTTCAGATAAGTCAGGCCCGCCAACTTGGTCCTTTTGGCCTCACCCCACTCATCATCTTTTAAAAAATCTTTTCCTAGAATTATGTCATTTAACCATGTCATTACCCTCCAAGCTTTTTGAGGCTTTACCCCTTCTCCAGGGGCTTCATCCAGGAAAAGTTCTTATGTGCGGGAGCCAGCTTCATGGCAGCGATGTCTAGTATAGCTTTATGTCCTACTGCCTCTGGGAAACGCTCATGAGATGCAATCAGAACTTGTGCATAGACGCAGTTGCGTGCTGGTACCCAGCTGTTTTCCGCAGTGTCAAATCCTTTCCAGGACACCAATTACTCAAGTCTTTTGCTTACATGATGAGAGGCTACAATTTCCTCTACTTCCCACTCTGGTGTCCCATCCATTAGGTATGCCTCTGGAGTTTCTGGTGGGGTACCCTCAAACAAGTTAAGCTTGCTTTGAATGAAACGTGGCAAAGATCTGAAACTATGGGGGAAGATCCAATTGGTACAAGGCATAACCCACCTTCCTGATAATGTGTGGTAAGGTCCTATTCTCTTTGGACCCAGTATTTGAATGGCTGCTTGATTGTGATAATTCTGCCATCAAGCATCACTTGATCTCCCTGCTTGTATTCTGGACTCATACATCTCTTACCATCAGCGTTCTCCTTATAAGTCTTCATATTGGCATCCAAATTAATGTCGACCTCTTTGTGTACTTTCTTGATGAGCTTGCCTAAGTCCACCACAGCTTCCACATTAGACTTACCAATGGGTTTCATGTTAAAAGATGGGTAAACCCATATTTGGAAAAGATTGAGAACACCCAATTGACACGTGTTGGCGTTGTTATAACTAAATTGGGCAAGGGAAATATGAGAATCCAAACCAGAATGGTCTATGCAGTGTAACACTGCAATAACTGTTCAAGAAACTGGTCACTTGTTCCATCTGCACATTTGATTAGGGGTGGTAAGCAGAAAAATGGCACGGATGAATTTGAAGAGTTATAAGCAACTCTTCCCAAAATACTGACAATAACTGGGGTCTGTAGTTGCTAAAAATCTCCTGGGGCACCCCATGGAGGAAAAACACATGTGAAACAAATACTTAGCCATCTGTGCCGTTGTTACTATGATGTTACATGGGATTAAATGGACGAACTTATTAATCCGGTCAACCACTACCATTTTAGCATCATACCGCTCTGACAAAGGGTATCTCCGCAATAAAATTGACTGAGAGGAAGTCCAGGGTCCCGCTGCCTTTTGAACTGGCACCAGCAACCCTGCTAGAAGAGAATTTTTGTCTTTATCCTATTGCAAACAAACACTTCTTTGAATACCTTGCCACCTGTGCAGCCAAGCCCTTCCAGTTAAATGTCTGGCGGATAAGCTCCAAATTTTCGCCTTTCTAGGGTGCCCTACAGTTATGCCATCATATTGTTCATTGATTAAGTCCAGATGGAGTGGTCTGTCAGGTTACAATAAACGGCCCTGGATCCATAACATCTCATCCTTTACATGGTACCCCTTGTTTATATCCTCCTGGTTCAACTTGCATTTGGAAAGTACCATAGTATATTATGATATAAGGAACAGTAAAGAAGACCTTCTTTGCACATACCATACTCATTCAGGTTCTCCATTAAATCAAAAACCGGCATGCATACTATGGTGTGTGGTTGCTTAGATCCAATCTTATCAAGAGGAGTCATAAACGGGTGTTGTGCAGCTCCAACTATTTAGGATCAAGTGTCAACGCAAGGGTTTGACTCAGAGCATCAGCCATACCATTTCCTTGCCCTTCATAAACTCATAAGAGAACACAAATTGGGCAAGGGTCTCATGCCACTGGGATTGACATGGGGTCAGGACATTAGGAGCGTGGTAGTACAATAGAGCACCGCAATCTACACAAATGAAGAATGACTGGGAAGAGCCATGTAAATGATGCCACCAGTAGGTCAGTGATTTCATGACCACCAATAGTTACTTTTCATAAACAGCTTATTTCAACTCAAAAAAGGACATTTTATGAAAAAAATATAACACTGGAGGCTAAACTCCATCTTCACCCTCATGTAAGAGAGCAGTAGCTATTTCAAAGCTGGAATCAATATTAGCCACTAAGAACTCCCTCTCAGGGTCCGCGTGGTGAAGAACTGAAGTGGGCATCATGGTGCACTTCACCGCTTGGAAGGCATCCTCTAATGCAGAGGACCACTGAAAAGGATTTTGGCCCCACTAGCCTTATATAAAGTCGCCGCTACCTCATAAAGACTTGGTGTGACTTGTTAAGAAAGGTACAAGTACCCAAAAAGATCCTCAACTTTAACTGAGGATGGTGTGGACCAAATTTAAAATTGCATACTCCTTGTCTGGAGTTATCATGTGTCCTTTGTTGGTAATGGTGTTGCCCAAGAAGGTGGCCTGGGACTTAAAAACTCACACTTACTTATTTTTAGCGTCAAGTTTGCTGGCCTCAAATGCTAAACCACTTGCCACAGGTGGTGTTCATGGGTTGCTTGATTGGTAGAGAAAACCAGGATTTTGTCCATGTATTCTACAACGCATACCCCTAACAACTCTCCCAAGGCCGCATCAATATAAAGTTGAAAAATTGCAGGCGCATTCTTTAGCCCAAAATTCATGACTTGTAACTGGAATATCTCCTTCATGTTATGTAATGCAGTGAGCCATTACTGCCCCCTTTTGATGAAATATATGATTTAAAGCATTTAAGAAAACCAATTTGGAGAAAACTTTGGACTTCTCCACATAGAAAGCAATTTCTGATCCACTGAGATTAGATGCTGATCAGGTATGTTGACGTTACTCAGGTTACCATAGTCCACGCAAGGGCGTAGAGTCCCATCTAATTTTTCCACAAAGAGAAGTGGTGAGCTACTGGAGAGGTATTCCAAGATATGGATTCCCTTAGCTAACTGCTCTGTAACCCACACATTTAAAGCTGCTTCTTCCCGTAATGTCAAAGGGTAGAAGGTGGGAAATGCACTTCAGGTCTACTTTGAGTTTGAGGTCACAAACAAACTCTGGGTGATTTGATAGGACATTTGCAAAAGCTGCATCAAATGAAGATTCCAATCCTTCCAATCAATAAGGTAAGGGCACTTCTGGAGTGGGAGTCAGCAGATGTCAAGGCTAAGTTTGTGTGCATTCGGCCATCAGACAAATTGCTGTGATTGTCTACTTCAGACATGTGTATTACAAGTTCCTGTCCACTATTAAAGGATATCATCAAGGTGTTATCTTAAAAATTGGTTCTTATACCAAACTTTCGCCACCACTAATTTCCCAAGATAATTGGGTAAAGGAGATTTTTGACTGCCAAAAAGCTGTCACAAAATGGTAGTTGCCCACTTTATCATCTAACAATCCCTGACCCTTTAATGTGGGAATACCCTGGGAGGCACCCACCCAAACCATACCACCGGGTAAGTAGCATTACTCAAGGCAGTTGGTAAGGTCCAGGACAAAAAAATCTCCTCAAAGGCTCCAATATCCATTCTAGTAGATGTGAATTTCCTTAAAGGGTAGGAAAGAGTATCAGAAAGCAGAAAATAACCAGAATAATCTTTATCATTAATAGATAAGGCCAACAGCTCACCAGAGGGTTCCTCCTTAGACTTAATTACACTATCAGGATGGGTATTTCCATCAAAGAATAGTGAAGAATAGCTTGCAATCCTTACCACTGAGTATAAATACCCCAAATTATCATCAGTAGCAGAATATTTACCAGAATTTTGTAATAATAAATCTTGCTCAACTTCCACAGCTCTATTAGTCATCTTGGGTGACAAGGGCGGATTCTCTGGGATGATTTGATACATTGGAATTGTTTTGAGATTGGACCCATGAGAGCTCCCAATTGACTCGTTTTTATTTATATCATTCCCATTAAAAATGTCAATTTAAGGCAGCAGAGGCAAAATACTGATCTGATAGTGGCTTGGACTTTGCTGTCAATTACCGTCACAGCAATACCCCATTTTGATGAGGGTCTGCCAGGCTCCATGGGAGGGAGTTTCTTTGGAGCAATAACTAAGGGTTTTTATTAATTTTCAACTCTGAGCTCAACTCATGCAAACCACTAAGTTCCACCAAAACCAAAGGAGTAGCAGAGGGAACCAATGTCTCATTCAAGGTATAAACAACATTTTTGAAAGCTTTATTTATAGGGATCTTCTCAGGTGAAATCATTTTAGGAAAATTTATTGAATCATTTATCATTAATTGGGTTTAGACCCCTCCAACCCTCACATTTACCCAAATCTGAAAATTTAGAAAAAAATGAAAACTCAATTTTTAAAGGAGCACTTGAGTGCGTGGGGCTGATATTTATAGGGTTTATCACAAGTGAAAGCAAAGTAGCTAAATTATCTGAGTTAAAAAATCTTGGAGCTAGATCCTCAACGACCTTCAATATCCACTGATACAAAGGTATGGATGCAAAAAAGCCTCAACTTCTAAAAGAGTTTTAAGTTTTCCAGGCTGGCTTTATAGGGGTTGTGCAGATGAAAAAATGACAGTAAAATTACATGTCCCTTTTCCAGTTGGGGCGAAAAATCACCCCAAAGAGCCTTAATCAGATGATTGAAGTTGGCATGGGGAGTCCACCATACCAAATTATTCTTTAAGAATTATCCAAAGTGGAATAATGGGTTAACTTTTGACTATGTCAGACAGAGGTAAAGTCTGGGATGAACGCAAAATTTGTTTAAATACTGCCCAATGGGCGTCCCACATGTCAAAGAGTGAAGACCTCTTAGAAGGTTGGAAAGAAGACATTTCAGGATGACGTGCTTCCACAAAACCGTCCAAACCTACACAGACTTCCATAAATGATGCTGTGCTTAAAAACACTAAAACCACAATCTGCTACACTGGTGGACAAGCAAAAAGAAAATAGATGCTTTGAGAGATCAGACAAGAGCTAATTAAAATTCCAGGATAGAAGCTTTAGAAGCAATGGAAGCTAGCGCCTGCTAAATTTCAGAATACACCTCTGAGGTAGGTCTCAAAATAATACCTGCAGGATCCCAATGAGTCCAAACCCACTAATTACAAGAAGGAAGAGTAGGGACCTTCCAGGTTGACTGTGGCGAGAATAACTATGAGCTGTACCATGAAAAGCCAAATAAAACGATGTAATAAGCAGCATAGTGACTGTGACAAATGGTCAGTGTACTCAATTGAATCGCATAGAGCTCCCTACATAGAGAATTCTATTACACACATGATAAAAAGTTAGTTGACTAATGCCAAGAGTGTCTGTTTTTCTCTTGTTCCCAGAGAGGTGGAGGGGAAAGTCCCACCACACCACCAAGGAACAACCTGCTAATAACATCAGGAAGAGGGCTTATGAAGAGTGCCATTACCAAAATGGCCTATGGTGAGGGTATATATAATTATATAAATTGTGAGATAAACCAGAAGTGTGAGGACCTGATTAGATTATAGAGTGAAGTCATTACTAAGTGCAGATCAAATCCACCTTCTTTGGGGCCTCTATCAGGAGGTTCCAGGCTTTCCATGAGGGAAAGAGAATCTATGAATAATTTAGATAAATAAAATGACCTATATGAATTGAGACCTCCTTGAGGAGGTCTGCAAAAAGGTCAAACTAAGGGATCATCTTATAAATGAAACAAACGGAATTTTTAAAAAAAACCATTAAAGAAAATAATCTCACAAATTACGTTTAAATACTTATAGAGAGAATTATTTTCCATTAGGCGAGTACTGCGCCCAATTTAACCCAATAAATGCAACTTCCTATCCCTTGTTGTACTCTAATTATTCGAGGTGGGTCAACCTTGGGACAAATATACCACACCAAGAATGTTTTCTAGCCAATACAGGTTTTGAACTCAAAATCTGCACTAGGGGTGGAAGCAGTTTTACCTGCTCAGCTAACCACCCTTCCCTTATTGTACTCTAGCTCAAGTAAACTCACACTTATATGATTGCTTGAAGTTTAAGTATACAAGATTTACCATTATTTATAAATTGAACGGGACTTAAAGCCCCATTCTCCAATTTACTGTAAGGAACCATCGTAATTCTCACATATCTGGCATATTTTAATGCCAAGGATGTAATGCTCATCTGATCATCACGTGCACCCCATAACCAACTTGATCATATCTTGCCCTTATCCAAAGTTGGTCCAGGGTATGCTTCAGGCTAGGCAGGCGCCATCTTAGTCCCCTTGGACTCATCCCGCTCAGGATTATTTAGATAATTTATCCTATCAATTATGTTGTTTAACTATGACACTTCATATGGTTAGTAGACATTATATTTTTAAAAGAAAACCTTTAAATAGTCGAAAATCTTGTAGCTGTTTGGCAGATAAGCTTAGTAAGGTCATTCAGATGACCTTGACAGAACCTTTGATGGTATATTACTAGGATGGAACGCTTTTAGATTAAGAATTTAAATACACTATAAACCTTTCAGTAACTTAGATAAATTTAGTATCTGGTTATTGAGTTTAACAGCCTTATAAAGGGCATTTATTAAAACTGAGCATTGGTTGAAGCGGTGGAAGAATTTAAAAATTAGAGGAATCGAATATCTTGTAATAAAAGGGTTGGTTGTACTGTTGTTGGACTATTGTCTTATTACCACAAGAAAATTATCTAACCTAAATGCTTATAACAGGACAAGTAACTCTATTTGACCACTTACAAATTGATCATGGAATTTAGTTTCATTTGGGACCATATCAACCTTATGTATCTTAAAAGTATTTCTACAAGTTTACTCTTAACTGAAACCTTACCATGCAACAATCATGTATACTAAAGTTTTATCTCATCTCAGTATAAGATGGCAGACATGAAATATAGTAAGATTTCAATAAAATATCAGTAATTAAGTAGATCTCCTTTTTTGATCTATCTTTCCTGGTACCTTACTCCAATTATCACTTACCATCGGTTATTATATTTTATCATAAAGGCAACATACCTCTTATAAGTTTTAGCCTGTCTTTGTCTAAAGTTTGGAATGCCTCTAAGGTTTGGTTGGGCTGCGAATCTACTTCCAGGGTAAAGGGATAGAAATTTTCACTTGAGCTGTAGGGCGGTGGGCTAAAGCACCATTTTCTGGGCTGGGCTGGATGTATGTTAGTGTAAATGTTTACTGATGGTTGTTATCAGCAAGCAACCCTAGTAACCTTTTTACTGCACAGGTTCAGTTCCCTCGTGCACTTTGTCACGTTGTATAGTAGAATAAATTATTTTTCAATATTAGTATGATTACTATTATCAGTAGTTGAGTATTAATTATTATATTTTGGCCCAACGCTTGGCCAGTATTCCTGATTAGATACTCATGATGTCATACTTGTAGGGATTCATTCCCTTAATCTTGTCCACCCAATCTTCGCTGAAATATCCTGGTGACAGTCTCTTTGGTCCAACACACAGTCAGCAGCTATACCCAATTGTGACTCCTTCTCTAAATCCCCGCTCATATCTTTACTCTTTTCTCTAAGAGTCTTCCAATTATCACACACAGCAATAATATCCATGAGACAGAATAACACAATGAAAGCTGATGATAGTTTACTCATTAAAGTATATCCCAAATGGATAATCCTTTATTATCTAACTGTTTTTATTATAGTGAATCCTAGGGAATATATATAGTGGGGATTCAGTCATCTAACCCATGGTTGAGACCTCTTCAATGAAATGACAGCCGTTGCCATTGAATCACCAATCCTCATCTCAGCAGCAATGGTCTTCCCCATCCTAGCTAAAAATTCTGTCATTGGACATCCTTGAGACCTAAAACAGAAAGAGTCAGAAAATGTGTCCTTAACATTTTATTCAATACAAGTGAACCAACTATATTTGGCTAGCGACCTGCTTAGGTAATGGGACTTATTACCCATTAAGGCAGGTAACGCACCAACCAATTGATTATCTAGTTGTAGATGGCATCACTTGCTTCACAACTTTCTATTTATTCCCAATCAGTCAGTGATGAAACCTGACTGATCCCAATTGGTACACCTGATAATCACTATCAGATGCCCTATTTTGTTGGAAACTCCATTAGATGAGATCTTAAGTATTCATCCAGAACAATCCCCAATGGATATGACCAGGCAAATATCCCAAAATCCCTCAAACATAGTTCCTCCAAAATTCAGGTCAACCGATTTCCAATTCACTTCGCATTAGGGAATTATCCCCTATCAATTCCTGGTAATCTTGCAGGCTGGGAGTATGGGCAAAAATCCAAATACATCCCCATTATTGTCTAGATTTCAAGCGAGAAAAGGACTGGGAATGAGAATACTGCTTCAGACACTTGGTCAAATACTTCATTGGTTCAAGTGGAGTACACTCATCGATACTCAACGCTGCTCAGGACAACCTTCAGCATGCAGCTCTCTTCCTCTTCCACCTCACTACCACCTTCTCATAGCGCGGTCCCATGACTTACTGTCATACCAGCTGATTGATTTACTTGTGACAATATTAGTCCCAGGATCCAGTTTTCCCCCCATCAGGGTATATGACCTACTGTCATATTCAGGATTCTTGGTCCGGCGTCCTTTATTCCTTATTTTCTCCTCATCCTAGACAGGAGACTCTTGACGTCAATGTTTGTTTCATGGCTTAATTAAGAATACTTATCTCTATTCGCCCTTATTATTTCCTTTATAACCTCTTGGCTCAAGTTATTCCTAATTCTTCCCTTGGAGAGCTTATCCCATTAATTTTGAGATTAGTTTCTCTGAAATTGGAGCTTAATGGATTGTAGAGTGCATAATGCAAATTCCATATAAGTCCAACATCCCCCTCTCATCCAGCTCGTATGTAAAATTCCAAGTCATAATACCAGCAGCTTCTGAATAGTTTGTCTGATCAAGACCTCCATCTCTTCCAGCAGATGAGTCAGAATTCTCGGCGGAATCTCTTCTATGGTCCTTCCAGGAATCATACGCCTAGTCTGGCCCCAGCGGCTAGTCCTTACACCAAATTACTGGAAATGGTAACTAATCCCTCCAAAACTAGGCTTGTGATCATTTTGAACAACTCTCAGCCAATTCTTCCTCTGCCATCAACTCCAGATCTGGACCTCAAAAATCTCCTGTATTTGGCTCCTTTTGCTGATGCACTGACCATCGTTAGAGATGCTCCAAAGATTATGCCGTTTACTCTTGATCACTTACTTCTTGCCAGGTCAGACCTGCTTCCTGAGTTCCTCTTAAAACTCGGCCAATATTACAAACCCATTGTTCTAGTTTCTGAGCTCACCATTGGTAACAGTATTCACTTTGAGCTCCCCTACACTGAACTCTGGGCCCAAGTCACCAAGGCTTTGACCCTAGCACTGAATCCATCTGATCTTGACAACATCCTGGATTAGAATACCACTGCTTATGCTCTTTGCTTTGCTGGCCAAGCTCTTCAAAGTTGGTCCGCAAAGCTTCCAGCCTCACCTGGGTTCCACTGTTCATTCAGCTTTAGCTTCTGAGAAGCCTGTAGCTGTCACTTGCAAGATGCAATCTGCTCCCTGCATGACTATCTCATCTCCAGCGCTTCCCATCGGTATCTTATACTGATGGCGTTGATAGGAGGCATGATTTGGCAACCCCTATCAAGCATCCCTTATTCATTGCTGGCCCATATGTCCGGTGTTCTTGATGAAGCCCATCGTCAGGCACTCAGAACTAATCATCCAGCTCCTGTACCATATCAGGATTACTTGGGGTTATTTTCTGATTGCCTCATTTTATACTGTTGCTTTCCTCCCCACTCCAGGGTTTCATGATTGGCTTCATCTGACATCTCAATTTCCCTTCCACTAGTCACTTTCTTGCAGGGCTCGGCGTCTGCTCAAAGAAAGTGGTTTTGTGTAGGTCTAGCCATTGCTGGTATCTTATCTCATATTGATTTTGATAGCTGTTCATTCCTACTGCGATCCATCCTCCCTCCCCCAAGAGGTAACATAGATGGAATCATCCCCATATTGAGGACAATTAATAAAAAACAAAAATTATAAAAAATATATCAGTTTTTTCTCTATGAGTTTATAAATCTTTTTTTAATATCTTTATCAATTTTTTTATCTTTATTATTATTATTTCAATGGGACTTGACCTTGTTTTGGTTCAGCGGTCCATATTTTTTATTTTTCCTTTAAACTGGGTCCTGGGTACTTAAACCTGCCAGTTTTCTATGGTTCAGAGGTCCTTTTTTCAGACTTAACCATCTAGATTGGATCAGAGGTCCTTTTTTGGACTTGACCTGATCATCAGGACATGACCAACTTAATGGTTCATTGGTCCTTTGGGAACTTCTTTATTTTTTTCATCAATCCATTGCTTTAGATACTTAGCATGGACTCAATTCACAACTCTTCCATCCAAGAGATGCTTGATGGAGTAGTCATCAGTCACTGTTTTGGCGATCACTTCAAACAGACCTGACCACAATGCATCTAGTTTGTTTCTTCTTCCAAAACCATGCATATCGCAATAGGCAACTCTTTCCCCTATTTGGTATTTGGCTAAGGCTATTCAGCTATTATCATCCGTCAATTTTGCTTGTATCCTTTTCTTCAAGGTTGTATTGAATGCTTGCAATTGCATATTGATCAGGATATTTGTCAGTCAGTTCAGGTATTGCTTGGTACTCATCCCTTATGTAGGTTCCACCACCAAATATAAAATCAGCGGCAACGCGGCCTTTCTCCCATATAACAACTAAAATGGCATCTTTACCCGTTGCCATATGATGACTAATATTGTAGGAGAATGTCACCGAACTCAGGTACATTCCCCACGCGGAAGTTCTTCCTGTGCCCAGCTTCCTCAGCGTCATGGCAAGCGTTCCATTCACCCATTCTACCAGTACATTTGTCTCTGGCTGGTAAGGTACTGACATGAGTCCTCTGATCCCAATTATCTCAATTAATCTAAGGATCACATGGATGTGAAGTTGGTCCCATTGTTGCTAAGCAGGACCTGTGGACATCCATGCCAGTATACTACTTGATCTAGGATGAATCTCGCAGTACTGGTAACATCTACTTTCATTAGGGCCTTCATCTCAACCCATCTCATTAGATGGTTGATGGCAACTATAATGTACTTGACTCCCTGTGCTCATCATCAGCAGTCCCATCACATCAATGGACACCGTGTGCCAGGAAAATCCAGGGCGGACCAGTCAGTATCCAGTTGTATTCTTATGTAATTTGTGCAGCTGGCATCCATGCAACAAGCTAGAAAATCCATGACATCATAGCTGATGGATTCCCAGTAATAGTACTGTTGAATATGATTAGTTGTTTTCCTCAGGCCTCCATGCCTGAAAACCTTGTGAGGTGCTTGCACTATAGCTGATCTTTCTGACAGGTTTGGGAATAATAACCGCTTCCCATTGATTGTTTTAAATACTTGTCCATCTATGGTCTTGATGTTTTCCATCGCTTTCCAAAGCGAAACTTAGATTTCTCAGGGCTCATCCCCAATTTTTCCATCAACCATTCTCTGGAATAGCTCATATGCCTGTGGGTATACCATTTGGACCATTGGCAACCATAATAAGCCATCCGCGTTCTGGTGAGAAGCCCCCACTTGGTGGACAATCTCATAATCATAAGCCTGGAGCTTAAGTGCCCATTGGGCCAGTTGTCCTTCTGGCTCTCTCAAATTGTGCAACCAACGCAGTGAAGAGTGGTCTGTTACCACCTTAAAGTTCATTCCATGGATGTACACCCCAAAACTGCTTGTATGCGTAAATGACTGCAAGGTATTCCCACTCAGTTACAGTGTAATTCCTCTCAGCAGCTGAGAGTGTCCAGCTCATATATGCCACCGGATGTTCGTCCCCTAGTTCATTGACTTGGCTTAGTACGGCATCAATTGTCATCAACAAAGCATCAGTTTGAATTTTAAACTCCTGATCAAAATTTGGATATTTCAGAATCAGTGTTTATTAAATACTGGCATAACTCATCGAAGGAGTCCTGGGCCTCTTCATTCCATACAAACCTTTTACCAGATCCTTTAATAAAATAATAATGGCTTGGCTATTTGAGCGAAGTCCTGAATAAGTCTTCTATAATATCTAACCATCCCAAGAAACACTTAGATGTCTCAGACACTCTTTGGTACAGCCATCCGTTCTATAGCTGCTATCTTCTGGGTTTGCAGCTGCAATCCACTGGAGTTGAATACGAATCCCAGATATTCCAACTCTTTCTTGAAGAAGTGGCACTTCCTTGGCTTGATCTTCAGGTTAGCCGTGGACAGTCGCTTGAATACTTCGTCCAAGTGATGGAGGTGATCAGTAAACGTCTTACTGAACATGTTTATATCATCCAGGTATACCAGGATGCATGACAACTTTAAGTCACTTAATATTGCATCCATGGCCCTCTGAAACATCGCAGGCACATTGCATAGACCCTGGGGCATCCTCACCGGTTGGTATAGCCCCTGCACGGTAATAATCGCGCATTTTTCCTGGTCTTCCTTTGGCAAGTTGATCTGCCAATATCACAAGATCATATCCATTGTGGAGAAATACTTCGCTTCTCCTAAACAATCTAACACATTGTCAATCCTTGGTAGGGGACACGAATCCTTCTTTGTAATTTTATTCAGCCTTTGGTAGTCAATCACCACCCAGTTGGATCCATCCTTTTTCTTCACGATCAGAATCAGATTCACCCAGGGACTTGATGATGGAACTAGAAGCCCATGCTTCACTAGTTTGCTGATTTCATCCTCCACTGCTGCTTTGGTGGCTTTTGATCATCAGATCAGTCACATCCTTATTGGCAAATTTTCCCTGGATTCAACCTTTTGGATCACATCTCATGCACATCCCAAATCATGGCTGTCCTGAGCAAACACTTCCTGATACTTTTCGAATAGTTCAAGAACCTCCTCTTGCTGGCCTTCTGACAGATCAGCGGGCTGCTCTCAATCAACCAATAGGTTGATGTTCTCATTTACCCTGGCTGGTAATCCCATCTCATCAAGAGTGGAATTTTCTCCGTCCAGCCATCAGGATTTCTCATCATTTCTTAGGTCCAAAACTCATAGGCCATAAAATTCGGTTTTTTTATATTTTATATATTTTTTTGTATTTTTCTTTTGCAATGAGACTTGCAACCTACAAAAAGGTTCAGAGGTCCTTCTTTTCCCCTTCATCCAAACTGGGTCCTAAGTACTTAAACCTACCAGTTATCATGGGTCAAAATATTATCCTCATAAGATTAACCGACCATTTGGTTCAGTGGTCCTCTTCTAGGACTTGACCAAAATCTCAGGACATAACCATTTAATGGTTCAGAGGTCCGCTGGGAACATTGCAACTATTTTCTCTTAGGCTCAATACTACCAATTAGTATTGACCTTTCTCCCTATACCACCAACAGCGCTGTCTCTTCACATATAGGCTACACTTGCCAACTTTTGGCAATTCTCTTGAATATTAGGCCTTTAATCCTGACTGGTTATTCGCCCAACAGTTCCTAATTTCATCTATTATTTCGGCAGCTGATGCTTTGGATTCTATTAGCCAACAGTTTTGTCTGATTGTCCAGATCATTTTTCTCCTGAAAATAATTTTCAGCCTTCATGACTATCCTTAATTACACAGGTCTTTCTGGCCTCGTTAGCTTCATTCAATTTCTCCTGAAGTGATGAACTCGTCTTCAGCAACTTCTGACCAGTGATTGAGTGTTATTGATTTACATGATTTTCTCCACTGTCTTGGATTAATCATTTCCGGTTTTTGTCTTCATTGATATAGCAACTCAATTCTCTGGATGGATTGCTTCCTATTTCGTCTAATGCCTCATATAACACTCACTCCTCAGGACTATTTAAAGCGGACCCAATTACAACCTGAGTTGATCCTGATTCTCTTGAGACTATTTCCATTGGGCCCAATTTCAACCCAAGTTGGCCCTGCTGATACTCTTCATCTCAAGTTGATGTCCAATGGAACTGGTTTCCTTGCAGCTCTAAATAGTTCCGTATCTAGGCTGCAAGTCCTTTTCCCTTAACTTGAGCATTTTCCATTTGTTTCACTTGGAGCTTCACTTCTGAGCTGGGTGAACGCCACTGAACGTGATCCTCTTCACATTCTATATTCATTACTTTCTTCAGTAACTTATTTCCAAAATTGGAAACATTTTCACAGGAATCATGTTATAAATTCTTTAACTCAACTACCCCTGTAGTGAGCAACAACTTGTAAAAATTTACTGATGGTTGTTATTGGCAAGCAACCCTAGTAACCTTTTTACTGCACAGGTTCAATTTTCCTTGTGCACTTCATCATGTTGTATAGTAGAATGAATTATTAATCAATAATAGTATGATAACTATTATTAGTAGTTGAGTATAAATTATTATATTTTGGCCCAATGCTCGGCCAGTATTCCCATTAAAACTCATGATGTCATACTTGTAGGGATTCATTCCCTTACTCTTGTCCACCCAATCTTTGCTGAGATACCCTGGTAACAGTCTCCTTGGTCCAACACACAGTCAGCAGCTATCCTCAATTGTGTTTTCTTCTTCTTTAGATCCTTACATGGATCTTTACTCTTTTCTCTAAGAGTCTTCCAATTATCACACACAGCAATAATATCCTTGAGACAGAATAGTACAATTAAAGCTGATGATAGTTTACTCGTTAAACTATATCCCAAATGGATAATCCTTTATTATCTAACTGTTTCTTTATTATAGTGAATCCTAGGGAATATATATAGTGGGGATTTGGTTGGCTAACTCTTGGTTGACACCTCTTCGATGAAATGGCAGCTGTTGCATTGAATCACCCATACTCTTCTTGGAAGCAATGGTCTTCCCCATCCTGGCTAGTATTCTGTCATTGGGCATCCTTGAGACCTAAAATGGAAAGAGTTGGAAAGCATGTCCCTAACGTTTTCCTCTCGATCCAAGTGAACCAACCATATTTGGCTAGCGACCTGCTTAGGTAATGGGACTTATTACCCATTAAGGCAGGTCACGCACCAACCAATTGATTCTCTAATTGCAGGTGGCATCACTCGCCTCACAACTTGTGATTAATTCTTAATCAGTCAGTGATGAAACCCAACTGATCCCAATTGGTACACCTGATAATCACTATCAGATGCCCCTATTTTGTCAGCAACTCCACCCAATGAGATCTTAATTATTCATCTGGATCAATCCTCAATGGATATGACCAGGCGAAAATTACAAAATTTTCTGAATGTAGTTACTTAAAAACTTGGGCCAACCAATTTCCAATTCACTTCGCCTTAGGGAATTTTCCCTAGCGATTCCAGGTAATCTAGCAGGCTGGGAATATGGGCAAAAATCCCAACTAGTTTGTAATTAATTTAAAAGAATAATAAGGTAATATAAAGCTCCATTTCTTTTACCATAAATGGATGCATTCTATTTAGGCATTATAAAGATAGATAGCAGTACATATGGATAGCTCTGCTTTATTTTACTTTCTTTACTAAAAAAGATGGTTGTGTCAAATCTAGCGTTATAAGCACCAGATTACCAAACATAGGTTATCATATAATACGCTTCTACAACAGTGGATCTGATATAAACTCTCTTCTTGAAGATTAATTGGTATTGGCATGATATTCTCAAGCCCATTACTCAACAGCAATCCCTATTTTTTTATACTTGCTCTCCCACAACTAGTTTTTCTCATGAGCTAGACCTTCTTATATGCAAAGAAAAAAACGTGTGCACACCAAAGGTCTGTGTGATGAACGTTTATTAATTAAAATATTTGACTTATACTAGAATTAAATGGCTCATGATGAATAAGATAGCTAGGAATTGGATCAATTTCCAGGGGTTTTAAGGTAAATGGAAAGAATTAGAAATAACCAATTTCATTTAGTTTACATCCCACACGATAATTCTCTAGTGGATGCCCACTTTGTGGCCTGAATTGGCAATCTAAACATCACTTATGTATTCAAGAGTCTGGTTGATCTTATTTTAAATTATAAGATCCTATTGTGGCGTCCACGGAGGCGTTCCTCTTAACAGTATGATCATCAAATGATTGTGCCTCATTTTGTTTAAAATTGGTGACCATCTTGCTAAGATCACCATGTCTGGAAGAGTGATCATGTAAATATCTATCATCCTCAGATCTGGTGCCTTTCTATCTGGCATCATAATTTTTTAGAACCCAAACTTACTATCATAACTTTTTAAAATATGATAAATGGTTCTTTGTGGATGGGCCGTCATCACTGTAATTATTTTTAAAACTCACTCTGCTTTTGTCAAGATTGTTTGTATTGGTCACATCATCTATATCTTCAAACTACTCTTCAGGTCTTGTTGTATTGGTGGTCACATAAGACTTAGGTTCTTACCCAAGGTTTTTCAGATGGCTGTCCTTGATTTCTTCTCTAGATGAGGTATTATTGATAATAGTTTCTGGCTCTGTGAAATAAGTGAAGCCATTTTAGGTTAAGCCTAGAAGGGGTGGTATCTTTAGTAGGGCACTGCAGCACTATGAAGGCAAAATGGGATCTTTGAAAGCTTTTTAAAGCATAAACATATTTTAGTAGCCTTCCTGTAGAAATTTTATAGTATGTAATATGCTAAAAGATATTGTTTTATGCATGCACTATACTTAAGTGCTTAGAAAGATTGAGTATTTTTAAGTTCCGCAAGACTACATTTAAAGATTAAAAAAGTTCATAGAGCATACTATAGATTATGTGAATAGATGTAGGCATTATCCAACTATTTGTCATATATCATGGCATGATTTCTGTTTAAATCGTGGAAACAAGGAGAAAGTAAGTAGGCCAAAGGAGTCAAGATAGCTGTCCTCCCTGATCCCAGATATAACTTTTGGTCAACGCTGAGTAACGGCCAAGCATGCCCTGATGGATACTAAGAAGGTGCGTAATGAGGTTAAGGCATTACATCATTGGATTTGAAAATTACAATGTAGTGTATAGATGAAGTTGGGTCTTTACATTAAGTCTTTAGGTGTGGGTTCAAGTAGTTCTCAAAATACAAAAGAACCAGAAATGGAACCATTTGACTTTTATCTAAGTCTTGAGTTCAATTTATTTGAGTTTTTAAACTACAATCAATGGTAGTTTTTTGTTATTGGCTAGAGTAGGCTTACTGACCCAATTAAACAACCATTCACCCTCCCCCATTTTCCCTTATATATTTATTTTTATCTGAAAAACCTATCTTCTGGTTGTCTTACCTTATTTCAATAAGGTTATCACTATTATTTATTTTATTTATCAAATTATATCTTAAGCTGACTTTGCCATTTACCTCCTTAAGATGATATCACAACTTTATATTTTTAGGTCATGAAGATATTGACTCCATTTATGGTGTTAAGATTCTAAATTGCCCACATCATTCAGCTTAATAGAATATAAGTATTATCTGCTTTATCCACTAAGGGCGATTTACTATAAGAAAACCCATTATGTATGTTTAAGTTATCATTAATATGGTAACTATTGTTGGTTTAATTCTTTATGGGATGTTAACTAATTCGCCAGGATTTAATTCCATCAGATTACTGAGGTTCCATCAGGAGGATCCCTGATATAGTTTGCAAGTGATTTGATAATTAATTTTATTAATTATCATTTATCTTAAGTGAATCAACCAGGGTTTTTTGCTAGTCAATAAGGGTTTATTGGCAATTGCTGAGCGTTGACAACGCAGTAGTTAACAGAAACTTGCGGGCTAGCTTAATAGGCAACATGATCTCAGTAAATGAGTAAAAGGACCCATTACCTTAGTAGGTTGCTAGATTAACAAGGATAATCCGCTGGGATTGAGTGAAGGCGTTGGGACACGCTCTTCAGATAATTAACCCAGGAGGGGTCATGATCTAGTCAGCAGAAAAATCTGAAAAGATGAATGAAGTAATTATCTTTTTGAACAACTCTTAAAAGGACAAATTCATTGGAAATGTATACTGACCTATTGTGGCGCTAACAGAAGAGTTGGGCGCCGAATCTACTATATAAACTCTTATATTTTATTTAATAAAGCAGCATCTTACAGTTCATTTTGGGATATTTAGATTGTTATATAATAAATATTGTGCTCTTGTGATTATAGTGGAAGTGATAGTTTTTAATTATCTGTTTGTCTTTTGCCAACTATTGGTATTAGAGTTGAAGGGATGTTTTATATTGTCCAAAAAGTTCTCAAGTACTCTAGAGGAAGAGTGGAAGGAAAAGGTTCCCTCATTATCCAAAAGTGCCTTCAAGTATCAGAAGGAAGAGCGTTAGCATTTTTTGGCGTTGAAGACCTACTCAAGCTAATTTGTGAAGAGCTCAACTAGGATAATTGAATAGATAATATTAAAAACTCACCCAGTTATTATAATCAACAATATATTCAACGCACACCTAAACCTGTGCAGTAAACCTAAAATTTTTTACACATGTTGGAATTTTTAATAGGTATATTAGATATTTCCTTGTAGATTGGAGTTTGGATCCTTCCTTCCCTATATGGAATTAGGAGAGTTATAGGCACTATCCTCACTTCAGACAACCAGCCCATTTATTATACTTGTATAAATTTATTCTGTGTAGGACCATCCCTTAGCAGTAAAAAGGTGCGTTGGCTGTTTTCACAATTACAGTTCTTCTAACCATGGATATTTGTTCACTTTGATTCTTGCAAAGCTCGCTTCTTTCCTTACTATTAAATAAAGGGTTCCTACCTGTCGCGATTCTGATATGACTGGATGATATGCCCTCAGTTGTGATGGCAGAATGGATTGGATCCGTTGATTTTACTATAGGTACAAATTAAGTGAGCACCTCGACATAAGGCGATATTGGGTTATTGGGAAATTGCCTTGAATTAGGCAATTGTAAAATTAACAAATTAAGAATTGATGGAGCTAATAAGACATAACGAATTAAATTACTAAGCCATACGAGTTGTAGCATCCAAAGTTGTTACCATATAGGTGAGATGAGATGATCAAGAAAGGGGTTGTTAAGTAAGTTGAAAGTAAGCAGAATTGAAAGAAGCCACGATATTAAGTATATTAAATAAAAGAAGTAGCGGAAGCTAGTGCTCCATATTTATTTGTAAGTATATTTTGTTGTTCTGAGGGCAACAATCGTCATATCATTGTTCCTACTTGCTCAGTGGGTTGAACCCTGTGCAAATCCGGCGGCGTATCTCTTGTATAACGCCAATTTTATGACAGTGGTGCTCACTACAGGGGTCCCATTGATCAAACTATAAATGATAAAAACTCTGTTGTCAGCAATGTTGCATTAATGTTGTTTTGATAAATATCCTACTCAACTCTCTGGGTCATTTGCCTATGCAGATCTAAAACTGGCATTGGATGCTGTGCTTAAAAAACAAGACGAGCTGCTCCAGGAGGTCCACTGCACTAAGCTGCCCCCATCTGATTGTGAAGGGAATATTCATGGGTACTTTAAGTGATTTGAGATTGCAACTGAAGGAGTCTCAGATCAACGAAGAGCAAAATATTTGATTTCTTCCTTGGATGTTGTAAGTGCTGATCAAGTCGTCTGTTACCTTTCAAGTAGTTCCCCTATATATCAAGAAGTCAAAAATACAGTGCTGTGGTTGTTCGGTGGAACTGCAAAGATGTCCCAGTGGAAGGTCGAATTTTTGGCCATTAAGTTTCAGTGGAATGAAACTCTCACCGCTTTTACTGAGCACTTTATGGAAGAAGCTCACGTGTTAATTGGGGCCAGACTTTTATCTGAAGCTAATGTATGTATTGCGATGACTTCTGATGTAAAGCCGTACCATGAGCTACACAACGTAATGGCTACACTGTTGGATGAGGATGTACCTTTGCTTAAACTTGTTCAGTTCTTGCATTGCATATCAGTCAACTTTTCTCCACCTAATACCAATCAGTTTTTTTACTGCTATGACTGCTGAACCATCATATTTGGGGAATCCTATCAGTCCAGTTCAGATTTTACCAATCTATTCTCAGAAGTTGAACGTCCACCCCATTCCTGCTTATCATCCTTGGGTCCACTACCGCACTAGATCTGTTTATGCTGATCAATTCCAGCCTAACTCTCGCCATGAATGGTATTGCATTAAACAAGGACGTGGGCCCTATAGGGTCAGCTTTTTTCAAACGCAGTTGACAAGGGCATCTGGCACAATGGTGCCCTACTCAACTGGTCTCTTTCATACAGCCAGAACAGTATGGCAAGGGAAAAGTCAGAGCGGAATAGAGAAGGGACTCTCTATATCTTTGCTATACCAAACCCAAACGTCCCTTCTGAACCCAAATTTTAATATTCAGCGGAAGTTTCCTTACACAATGAGTCAGTGTTATATCAGCCGCCTGTTGGAGGGGTGAATGTTTTGACACAAGTACAGTCAGCAGCTGTGGGGGAAAAGGGGCTCAGATGCAGGTTGATCCATACGCTTGCCAAATGTTTGACCAAGTAACCCCTGAAAAGTTAGACCCTTCCTTGGATGCACCTTTCTTACAAGCAGTAAGCATCGCCCTTCCAAGATATTATAAAACAATACCCCAGAATTGGTGAGGGGATTGCATGTTTCCTTTGAAACAGGGATCCTTTAGATGTCCATGTTATCAATAGTTGAGATGCATCGTACTCTGAATGTACTTACTGTGACCTGGCTGTAGCTAAGACCTGAGTCCATTCCATCATAGATACTGGCGCACCTGTCAACATAGTCTCCACCAAATTGGTGGCCAGGTTGGCATTAAAACTGATGTGGAACACTGGATGGTATATGGCACTGCTGGAGTGGAAAATACAGTCTCTGAGGGTGCATACAGTGCCCTTCCTCTGAGGTTTGGTTCTATTGTCATGTTAGCTCCAGCTATAGTATTACCAAATAGCAATTACGATCTGTTAATTGGAACTTCCTTCTTGCGGCACTATGAGGCTGTTATTGATAAGATGAATGAGACTTTTGAAATATTGGATCAGCAAATCCCAGTCCACTTCACCTCTAACGGAGTACCAAATGATCCGGTGCATATGGGGAGTATTAATTTAGCTTATAGCGACGGAGTAATTCCCGTGTGCTACAATCAGTTGAAGGGCAAAGCCCAGGCCCTTCCTCAACAGATATATGAATATCAAGGGCTGCCGCTCAGAGCTGCCAGACCTATATCTATACCATTGGGGCATCAAGTTATAGTGAACACTGACTTGGTGATTGAAATTCCAAATGGACTCTATGGGGAGGTTATTGGGCCATATCAGCAATCAGAGTTTGAGCCTCACGTGGCCCCAGACATTATTTTACCAGGGCAAGGGGAGATCAAAGTTTTTCTTGCAAATCTACAAACGGTACCACTGCATATCCGCCGCCACCAAATAGTGGCATATTTACACTAAATCCCTGTTGAGGAGGTTCTTTCAGTTCATGACTTTGGGTCACTAGAGGAATTTGGTCTGCTGTCCACACCACAGCTTAGTGTAATGGCAGTTGTTTTATATGATGAATTAATGGGGCTGTTGGAATCACAGAAGGATAGGGCAATCGCTTTATTTCAAAAATATAAAGAGATTTTTGCTGTCAACAACCATGATTTAGGATGTGCATGGGGGGTGGTTCATATGCTGGACACTGGAGATCATCCTCCCATAAGGTTAGGCCAATCCGGCGATCAAGGGTGGCAGAAGAAGTAGTGACTAAGGAAATTGACAAGCTATTAGTGCAAGGGATGCTAGAACCATCAAAGAGTCCATGGGCTTCTCCTGTTCTTATTGTAAAAAGGAGGATGGCACCAACCGCGTAGTAATAGACTACCGGAATCTCAACAGCATCACTAAAAAGGACTCCTATCTCTTACCACAGATTGACGATGCTTTAGATTGGCTAGGGGAGCTCGTTTCTTCTCAGCTATGGACCTGATCTTGGGCTATTGGAAAATCGAGTTGCCACTGGAGGAGCAAGAGAAGTGCGCTGTAATCACATCTAAAGGTCTTTTCCAACCACCCCAATGCCACAAGGGCTGTGTAATGCCCTGGCTACATTCCAACGGGCAATGGACACTATTCTTGAGGACCTAAAACTGTCATGCGTCCTTGTATACCTTGACGATATTAATATTTTCTCCCAAACCTTCTCCAAACACCTCAACCATTTAGAAGCTGTATTCTGCCAGCTCGCTGAGGCCAACATCAAGATCAAACCCCGTAAATTTCACTTCTTTAAGGACCAGCTGGATTAATTGGGATTTGTGGTTGATGCCATAGGGCTGAGACCTCAACCAGCCAAAGTGGAAGCCATTCAAAAAATGACTCTACCCAACAGCAGGTGGGATATACAGGTCTTTTTGAGAATGGTTGGATATTACCGGTGGTTCTTCCCTAATTTCAGCTGTATTAAGGCCCACTATTCGAGTTGTTAAGGAAAGACACCACTTTTGAATGGACGGAACAACAGCAACATGCTTTAGATATGCTTCAAACTGCACTGATCAGCGTGCCAGTGTTATGCTATCCTAAATTTTAAAAAGAATTCATTGTTCATATGGATGCATCCCTTTCTGCCGTGGGGGCAGTCCTATCCTAAAAAGATGAGGAAGGAGAGGAACACCCCATAGCATATTGCAGTCGTAGCTTGAACAGCCAAGAGCGCAATTATACCGTGACTGAGTAGGAGTTCTTAGCGGTGATCTACGCCTATAAGCAATTCTGGGTGTATCTGCATGGAGTAAAAAACAAAGTTATAACGGATCATGCCTCACTACGCTGGTCACAAAATCTGAATGAACTGGAAGGGCGCTTGGCCTGATGGGCTCTTAAATTGCAAGCATACAATTTCGAAATTCTTCATCAACCTGGAGTAAAACACCAGAATGCCAATTGTTTATCAGATTGCCAATAATTGCAGCTATAGTGGATGCAAGAAATATAACTTTTGACAAAATGATCTGAGGAAAGCACAGTGATGAACCACCCCATGTTATCAAAGCATTAAATGAATAGAGAGTGAATACCTTCCAACGGAAAGGGGAACTGTAAAAGTGGATTGGCGATTCCACAGTGAATTTTCCACGCCCCTCAGCCTGGTCAGGAATTATTATGAGCGCCCACAAGGCAGTTGGACATGGGGGTGCAATACAATGGAGTTGTTGCGCCCTCAGTACTATTGGGAAAGTATGAACTTCAATTTGCTTGACACCATTTCCTGTTGCCATCAGTGCCAAGTGGAGAAGCCATTCCACCATAAGACTTTATATCAGGTAGTGAAACCATACTTTGCTTAACATCCTATTTCCTTGGATGTTGTTGGGCCCTTGCCAACAGGAGCTAACTGGTTAATTATATCCTTGTGGCTATCGACCATTTGACCTGGTGTGTCAAAGCAAGGGCAATATGAGATTTATGGAAGTTACAATGGTCAAGTTCGTGATGGAGTGTCTTATTCAGTGACATGGATGCCCTCAGTTTATTCTCACTGACAACGGAACTAACTTCACCTTGCACATCCTCCCCAAACTGAATGAGCTCATGGGAATCCACAGGGTTCTAATGACCCCATACCACACCAAATCTAATGATAAATGGTTGAATGAGTGAATAGGACTCTGGTGAATATCCTACGCAAATTAGTAACAGATCGACCATCTGATTGGACCTCCCTTCTTTCCACTGCTGTGTTTGCCTATAACATCAGTTACCATTCTGCCATGGGAAAAAGCCCATTCCAACTGCTTTATGGCTGACACCCAGCTCTTCCGGCATTACTTTTATTCATGTGTAGAAGACACCAGTGTAATGGAACCCCACCATTATTTGACTAACCTTGCAAACATTCTGATCAAATTGCAGACTGAAGCATATTCCAGCAGCTTAACTAAAAAGATCAGAAATCAGGCTGCCAATTGGGTACATCATAGCGGGTTGGTGCAGTTCAAGGAAGGTGATATGGTTCTCTTCCATGAACAACATAGGTTTGGCCGGAAACACAAGTTGGCCAGCATCTAGATTGGGCCATTAGAAGTTATTGAAAAGACAGGTGTGGATGCATATACTATTAAGGACCCCGCTAGCGGTCAGATCATCAACCAAGTGCATGCAAAGTTCCTCCTTGGGTATAGGCAATATGAGCCTTATCGTCCAGTCAAAGGGGGGATAATGTCACAATTCTGATATGATTGGACGATATGCCCTTAGTTGTGATGGCAGAATGGATAGGATCCTTTGAGTTCACTATAGGTATTGATTAATTGAGCGCCTTGACATAAGGCGATATTGGGTTATTGGGAAATCGCCTCAAATTAGGCAATTGTGAAATTTACAAATTAAGAATTGATGGAGCTAATAAGACATGGCGAATTAAATTACTAAGCCATACGAGTTGTAGCATTCAAAGTTGTTACCATATAGGTGAGATGAGATTATCAAGAAAGGGGGCTGTTAAGTAAGTTGAAAGTAAGCAGAATTTAAAGAAGCCGCAATATTAAGTATATTAAATAAAAAAAGTAGCGGGAGCTAGTGCTCCATATTTATTTGTAAGTATATTTTGTCGTTCTGAGGGCAACAATCGTCATATCGTTGTTCCTACTTGCTCAGTGGGTTGAAACCTGTGCAAATCTGGCGGCAAATCTCTTGGATATCGCCAATTTTATAACACTACCCTTCCTGCATGTACCTGGTGGTTTCAGGCCCTTTAAGGACCTCTAAAACTATTCCAAAACCTAATTACAGATATAATTCTGGTTTATAGCAAGCACTAGCTTTGATTGCTTATGAAGCTTCTATTAACACTAATTTGAACATCCCTTGTCTGTGCCTATGCAGCACTAACTTTCTATGTAACTTCCTTATATGCTGGCCAACTTGCCTTACTTGTTTTTAGAGCTCAGCTGTATTTATGTAAGTATATCAAAGCTTTGGAAGACCTTCTGGAAGCACATCAACCAGACATGTCTTCTTTACAAACTACATAAGTTCTTCACCCTTCATAAAGTGGCTGCTCCTTGGAGGTATATTAAAATTCTGTGGTTAGATCCAGGTCTTACATCTGTCTGACGTTGTGAAAGCATCATTTCTAACTTATGATGACCAGATAAAGTAAGAACTTTTAGGAAATGCTTGTATTCACTTGTCAACTTTAATCATATGATTAGCTGTCTTTCTGGGAGTTTACTGCCCTAGCTAAAAAAGATATTATTAATCTAGCTAAAAATATTTTACCCTTGGGGCCCCTATAAATACCTCTTCAAAAATCACCACTTTCCATGTGAGAGAAACTGACCTTTTTTGATGAGCCCTCATCAAACTTGGCAGAATTATTGATCATCCTGGGTCTATTCCCTGTATATTAATTAAAGAACTATTTGATTATAGTTCCAGCCCAAAAATACTTTATGTGTAACAAAGAAAAACCTCTTTTAAAAATGTTCTTCTGTTATGTTAAATTAATAATACAATCAGCCTACAATTAGTTTGCAGATCCTATCTTTGAAACTGAAAATGTTTTATATAAATGATATAAATAAATACAAGTGAGCTGCTTATAAGTTCTTGTGGGTCTAGCCTCAAACCATTAACAGTATATCAGATCACCTCTGGGAGCTCCCACTTAGCTTCTACCATGATCCACCGCTCTAAGAAGTTGAGAAAAGAAAAGATTTTACAAGTGGTGGCATTATTATACATAGTAAAGTTTTATTCATGAGTTGTTGGGTTTTAACACCTTGAATAAATTATTCTGGATAAGTCTATTCTTTGCTACTCTCTTCTCCTTTTGGGAAGAATATTAGGACAACTGGTTTGGTGAATACAGGTGATTCAGAGAACTTTACTGATCCAACCCTAGGCAACTAAATTGAGTTGCAAAATTTATCTGGTGATATAGTTAGGGCAGGTGCCTCGCAAACTATTCTCACATTGAAAGTTCAGGGTCTTATTAATTATCAAGCTGGTTAGTACCAACTTGATGACCACTTCTTGTCAATAAAAAATTTGCTTTACCCAATTATCTTGAGTGTATTGTGGTGGCGTAAATTTGATGTTAAAACAAATTGATGGAGAATAACTTGACGTTAGCTTTAAAGAGTGCAAACGAGATGTTAATCCACATGTCCATGGTAGACACATTCTTACAGTTTATACAATGCCTAAAATGCAGAAACTCAGTCTTGCGCTTCTGCTAAAGCCCACTCCATAAGTTACCTTCTTTTCCTGCTTGGAGGGCTAGAGTCTTCTTTGAAAGCGGATTCTGCAAATGCTTTACCCGACCATTCTAAGTTTAATTGTGATTTCATACCTAAGTGGACTTGGTTCACTTTTCTCCCATATCTTTTAACATTAAAGAAGAGGCAGCACTATATTTTTGCGTTACTGAACAACTTAATCAGGATGCCATTTTTCAGCGTACCTCTACAGTATGCTTACATCTTTAATTTTTAAAAGGCAGAAAGTTCTTAACGCCCTTGTGTAGACTATGTTAACTCAAACAATGTAACCGTAAATAATCTACATACCATCCCTATGGTGGCACAAATTGCCCTTTATATGCAAAAAAGACAAAGTATTCTTTAAGACAGATTACTTGAATGCTTTTAAACAGATCCGTGTTAAAAAGTGGCAGGAATGGCTTACTGCATTTCATACTAGAAAAGGGATTTTCAAATCCTGAATTATGCTTTTTGGACTTAGTGATGCACCTGTAATTTACAATGTTGTACCAATGAAGAGTTGGAAGAGCTGTTAGGTATATTCTGTAGTCTGTATAGGTTATACTGGTTTTTTTATATCAAGCATCCCATGATATCCACTTACTGCATTTGATTAAACTTTTAAAAGAAGTTAAATTAATGCTGAAATTGACAATTGTGAATTATTTAAGCTCCAGGTCAACGATTTTGCAACATTACGTTGGACAAGGGCCATATGATCACTTTGGACGAAGAGAGGGCCATTAATGATTGGCCAACGCCCATCTCAGTAAAGAAGTTTAGAAGCTTCTTGGGGATTTGAATTTTATAGAAGTTTACTCCCAGCCTGTCATAGTTGACTTCACCATTGTATAAAGCAAGTGAAGAAAAATTTCTTCAGTGGTTTTTTACACTGGAGGAAGCATTTCAGGCTGTAAAGCAAACTCTTTTCTTTCTGCTTCCATACTTACCCACTTGGAACCAGAAAAAGAGTTTATAGTGGTTAATTATGATTCAATCTTTACTATACTTTTAGATCTATCACAAGTGGCACTGATAGATTTGAGCTTCCTATGGTGTATTTTTGCCATAAAATGTCCCTTCATAAGTTAGACTATGAAGTTTGTTATAAGGAGTTATTGGAATTAGTGCATGCGGTAACTTACTGGCGCCATCATATATAAGGTTCTTCCCAGCAATCCAGGTTTGTACTGATTATCAAGTGCTGCTGTACTACTACATCCCTCATTTCTTAACCCATGGAAAATGCGTAAGTATGATAGCTCATATGGTTTGTAATATCTTTATAAGTTCACAAAAGCAAGAATGTTTTAAAATATTTAAGTCACAATTTAAAATTAGCACCTATCCCTAAGGAAGTGGAACTCCATAACACTCATTTGGTAATTACTCTAGGTAAGATCATGGTCAATAAACCATTTACAGTCATCAGTGCTCTTGGTCTTGCTTCCCTAAGGACCTGGAAGATTATAGTACGTTCAGATGGATTATCTTTCCACAGTATTTGTTCCTGGAATATAGCATGCTCATATAAGTGCTTCAGTTGGGATTTTTGCCCAATTTTCAGACTGATAGATTACCAGGAATCGCTAGGGGATAATTTCCTAATGTGAGGTGAATTAAAAATTGGTTGACCATGATTTTTGAGTAACTATGTTTGGGGGATTTTAGGATATTTGCCTGGTCAGATCCGTTGGGGATTGATCCAGATGAATGCTAAAGATCTCGCTGGGTGGAATTGCTGAAGAAATAGGCCATCTGATGGTGATTAACTATCAGGTGTACTGATTGATATCAGTTGGGTTTCATCACCGACTGGTTGGGAATATAAGTAGCAAGTTGTGAGGCTAGTGATGCCGCCTGCAACTAGTGAATCAATCAGTTGGTTTGTGACCTGTCTTAATGGGTAACAAGTCCTATTACCTAAGCAGATCGCTAGCCAAATATGGTTGATTCACTTGGATCAAGAGGAAAAGTTAGGTCACGTTTTCTAACTCTTTCTGTTTTAGGTCTTAAGGATGTCCAATGACGGAATTCTAGCAAGGATGGGGAAGACCATCACTGCTGAGACGAAAATGGGTGATTTAATGGCAATGGCTACCGTTTCATCAGAGAGGTATCAACTGAGGGTTGAGCGCCGAATCCCTCACTATAAGTTCATAGAATTCACCAATAATATAAAGAAGTCCTTATCCAGTATATAGTTTTAAGTAGTAAACTTTATCAGCTTTTATTTGTTCTATTCTTTCTCAGGGATATTATTGCTGTGTGCGATAATTGGGAGATTTTTTAAAGAAAAGAGTTAGTATCTGAGAAGAGATCCAGAGAAGAAGTGGAAACAAATCAGGGATTGCTGCCTACTGTGTGTCAAACTGAAGAAACTGTCACCAGTGAATCTCAGATTTGGTTGTACAGTATGAGGTAACGAATCTCTATTTTGAGACATCTCAAATATTTTGAGCGGAAATACTAGCTGAGCGTTGGGCTGAGATCTAATAATTCCATATAACTATGGATAATAGTCATCATACTATTATCAACCAATTAAATCAACAATGATACAATGCGGACAAATTGCACAAGAACCAAACCTGTACAAGGGGGGGGGGGGGGGGGGGGGGGGGGGGGAATAAGTTTATAGGGGTTATTTGCTAATAATAATCAGACCCATAAATTTTTATAAAGTGGTGCTCACCAAAGGGGTGTAGTTGAGTAGAAGAACTTAGAATGATGTCATATAAAGATGATTTAAGAAAACTATGGACTGAGTTAGCCACCATTAATCAGAATGCCCTAAACTCAGCGGATCATCAAAGATTTGCAGCCTTGGAAGAGTGTTTCACTAAGATGGAGGAAGGGATTTATAATGTCATGAGTTTCAGGAGCGAGTTACTAGGAAAAGTAACTTCATTAAAGAAGAAATAAGGGGACTTAATTTGAGAGGTCTTATATCTGAAAACGGAGTGAAAGCAGATTGCACTCATTTGAGAAATTTCAGCGCTGACATTGAGCGACTGATCAAACAGATTGAGGAGCTAAAAACTCACAGATCAATTGTGAGCCATATGTGGCAACTGATGCCAGAGAAAGAAGTTCTCATATGATAATTGGGAAGTTAAATACCCCAAGAAACATGCTGCCCCTTTTGCTGCCATTTTGGAGATGACGCCCAAAGTCACTCCCCAAGTGAGCTGAGTGGCCAAACTTAGAGAATCGTCTAGAGATACCTCAGAGGAATTTAAGGCAACGTTAAAATTGCTGATATTCCATCTGGATAACGCCCCAGCATTTTTCTGACTGTTTGATATGACTATGTACAGCTAAGGTGATCGTCAAAAGGCGATGATGGTCATGAATTGCCTAGACACCAACTGTCAGAACTTATTGTTGCCCCATCTGGAGGAGGCAGCTGGTTGTATGCAGAGGCCAAAGCAGCCATAATGAAGGAATTTGGGAGCCTAAAATGTATGTCAAAGTGCAAACAAGAGTTTATGGGCATCCAGTTCCATAAAGACAAATTTTTAGCAAGCTTTATGGATCAGTTCTACTAGGAATTGCAAATCCTGGTTGGAGCAAAGGTACTGGATGACTTTAATGCCAGAATTGGATTACAAGTAGCCCTTCAGACCTATTGCAATTTTCACTGAATGATGTCTTCCATGTTCACAACAGAAATTACTACCTCAAAATGGTAGATAATTAGAAAATCTTAGGAGCAACCTTTGATGCCCCAAACAGAAGTTTCGAATCCAACCCAGTATGCAATTCAAATCCCACGAAGGGGAACAAAGGTGCTAAAGAGACAAACAACTGAACTGTGATGGGAAATAAGCCCAAAGAGTTTAGATGGATGAATATGGAAGAGAAGGTCTGCTACCAATGTGGAGGGAAGGGACATTTCACTGTACATTGCAAGAGCTGAAGTATCAAATCAATGTGGTCCAAGTGAAAGAGTCTGCTGCCGCAAAGGAGTTGGGAAAAGAGCCCATAGCCTAGATGGGGAGCAGTCTAGAGCTGCAGAGAAGCTTGTTATTCCCAATATTATTAACGAGGAAATTGACATCAGTGATCTGTTAGTGGATGAAGAGAAACAGGATCAACTGTATCAAGTGGTCAATTTGGATTTAAATGCAGTGACAAGATCTAGGGCAAAGGGAATCGACCCTGAGATAATTAAGGAAGTTTCCCAAGATGTATGCCTGACAACTGGCGGACAAGATTTGAGCTGCCAATAATCCCAAAGAATTGTCCAAAGCCCAATTAGATGAGGCAAACCTGTCAATCCCCCTCAGCGTGATAAAAGAATCATTTCCTGATTTATCAGTGCAGATCATTCACACCCTTGATTCAGTTAATAACACCGCTATACACTTAGTAAACACTATCTTACAATACTCCAAGTGTACATATATAGATATATAAGTGAATTAAGTATGGGTGAGGGTGATTGTCAACAGTGGATCACTAATCAACATTATCTTGACCAAGCTGGTGAAAAGGATAAAGATCTCGCCTGACTTGGAACACAAGAAGGAGTATGGGATAGCTGGGCTGAATACCACCATCCCATGTGGAGCGTATAGTGCTTTGTCACTGCAATTCAAATCATTGGTAGTATCTGTGCCACCAATAGATTTGGCTATTCAAAACTATGATTTCCTGATTGGTACAGAATTTCTATGTAAGTACGAAGTTAAATGTAACTTAAAGAAGAATAAATTGACCATAAATGGTCAGACGTTACCATTGTTCTATCAGAAGGATGGAGAAGCTCCACTTAATAGGAGAAACAACTTCATCAACTTGATATACAATGATGGCATTGTCCCAATTCAATACCAATTAGTTAGTCATAAGTGATGAGAGGTGCAAACGGATATCCTATAAAATCGTGGAAAACCACTGAGGATCAATAATGAGAAAACCATACCGTCAGGATCACAGATGATAGTTGGCATGGGGTTGACATTGGAGATATCTGAGCTGTTGTATGGGGAGGTCAGAAGCCCCTGGAAGAAGTCCAGAGTAGAGCCTTGGGTGGCTCCTGGAATAATAATGCTGGTCATGGAGAAATTTGAGTTCTCCTGAAGAATTTTAGTGAAAACCAATGAAGATCAGGAAGAATCAGATCATCGCATTTGTTCATCTAATCCCAACAGCCAAATTGAGGAGATTCCACAATTTTGGGACTCTCAATGAGATGGGATTACTGGCAGTAGTAAATGAGAGTATTAACCTATTTGTTGATTGAGAGCAACTCGCTGATCTGATGGAAGTCCAGAAAGAGGAAGTGCTTGAATTGTTCAAAAAGTATTGTTAATTATTTGCCCAGGATGACTATGATTTGGGATGCGTGAGAGATGTGATCCACAAGGTTGATACTGGGGAAAATTTGCTGTTCAGGATGAGACTGAATCTTTAGTCAAAGGCGGCCAAAGTGGTAGTGGAAGAAGAAATCAGCAAACTAGTAAAGCATGATCTTCTAGTTCTGTCATCGAGCCCCTGGCCAAGTCTGATTCTTATTGTGAAGAAAAAGGATGGCTCTAATCAGGTTGTGATTAATTACCATAAGCTGAATAAGATTATGAAGAAGGATTTTTATCCCCTACCAAGGATCAATGATGCACTATATCAATTGGGAGAAGCGAAGTATTTCTCTGCAATGGATATGATATCAAAATATTGTCAAATCAATTTGCCAAGAAAAGCCAAGAAAAATGTGCAATAATTACCATGCAGGGGTTATACTAACTGAAGAGGATGCCCCAGGGTCTATGCAATGCACCTGCAACGTTCCAGAGGGACATGGACGCTATTGTTGGGATTTTTGCCCAAATTCCCAGCCTGATAGATTATCAGGAATCGCTAGGGGGATAATTCTTTAATAAGAGGTTAATTGGAAATCATTAAACCCTGATTTCAGAGTAACTATGTTCAGGGGATTTTAGGATATTCGTCTGGTCAGATCCATCAGGGATTGATCCAGATGAATGCTTAAGATCTTGTCAGGCGGAGTTGCTGATGAATTAGGGGCATCTGATAGTGATTAACTATCAGGTGTACCGATTGGGATCAGTCAGGTTTCATCACCAACTGATTAAGAATATAAGTAGTAAGTTATGAGGCTAGTGATGCCATCTGAAACTAGAAAATCAATCATTTGGTTTGTGACCTGCCTTAATGGTAATAAGTCCCATTACCTAAGTGGGTCGCTAGCCAAATATGGTTGGTTAGCTTGAATCGAGAGGTAAAAATTAGGGACACGTTTTCTGACTCATTCAGTTAGGTCTCAAGTATGTCCAATGATGGAATCCTAGCCAGAAGGGGGAAGACCATTGCTTCTGAAATGAGGATGAGTGATTCAATGGCAACAGCTGCTGTTTCATCAAAGAGGTGTCAACCAAGGGTTAGACGACCAAATTCCTACTATAAATTCCCTAGAATTCACTCATAATAAAAAGAATAGTTAGATAATACTACAGATATACAGTTCTATAGTTTTTTCATCTGGCATATAGTTTAAGAGTAAACACTTAGTAGATTTCAATTCTTCTATTCTTCTCTGAGATATTAATGCTGCGTGCAATAATTGGGAGACTCTTGAGGAAAAGAGTAAAGATCTGAGTGGGGTTTTTAGAAGAAGGAGAAAAACTGGGGATTGCTACTGACTGTGTGTTGGACCAAAGAAACTGTCACCAGGGAATCTCAGAGAAGATTGGGTTGGACAGAATGAGGGAAAAAATCCTCATATCAAGACATCTCAAGTATTTCAAGAGGGAATACTGGCCAAGCGTTGAGCTGAGTACTAAGAATTCCACCAAACTACAGATAATAGTTGTCATACTATTATCAACCAATAATATCATATACTATACAATGCGGACAAAGTGCACAAGAACCAAACCTGTGCAGTAATAAATTTATTGGGGTTGTTTGCCGATAATAATAAAAACAATAAATTTTTACAGCTATACTAAGCAACTTGAAGTTGGCGTGCATCCTGGTGTACTTGGACTATATCAATGTGTTCATTAGGACGTTTACTGACCATTTACACACTTTGAAGAGTATTCCAGAGACTGTCCGCAGCTAGCCTGAAGATTAAGCTGAGGAAGTTTCACTCCTTCAAAAAGAGTTGGACAATCTGGGATTTGTGATCAACTCTAGTGGATTGCAGCTTCAAGCCCAGAAAATTGAAGCCATAGAACAGATGGCTGTGCCAAAAGAGTGTCTGAGATATCCAAGTGTTCCTTGGAATGGTCAGATACTACATAAGATTTATTTGGGACTTTGGCCAAATTGCTGAGCCCTTGTTCACCTGTTGAAGGATCTGAAAATAGGATTCATTTGGAATGAAGAAGCGCAGGAATCCTTCGATGAGTTATGTCAGTCCCTAATATATTCTCTGATTTTAAAATATCCAAATTTTGATTGAAATTTATTATACAAAATGATGCTTTGTTGATGGCGATTGGTGCCATGTTAAACCAAGTAGATGAGCTTGGAGACAAACATCTGGTGGCGTATGTGAGCCGGGCACTCTCATCTGATAAAAGGAATTACACTGTAACTGAGTGTGAATGCCTTGCGGTCATTTATGCCTGTAAGAAGTTTCAGGTTTCCATCCATGTAACGCACTTCAAAGTGGTGATGGACCACTCCTCATTGCGTTGGCTCCATAACTTGAGAGAACCAGAAGAACAACTGGCCCAATGGGCACTAAAGCTACAAGCTTACAATTATGAGATTGTCCACCAAGTGGAGGCTTCTCACCAGAATGCGGATGGCTTATTGAAGTTACCAATGGTCCAGATGGTATACCCGCAGGCAGATGAGTTATTCCATAGAATGGTCAATGGAGAAATTGGGAACGAGCCCTGAGAAATCCAAGGTGCGCTTCAAAAAGTGATGGAAAACACTGAGACCATGGATGGACAAGTGTTCAAATCAATTTACATGATGCAGTTATTATTTCTCAAAGCCATTGGAAAGAGCTGCTATCATTAAGCAACTTATAAGGTTGTCAGGCATGGAGGCCCAAGGAAAACAGCCAACCATATTCGCCAGAACTACTACTGGGAGTCAATCAACTATGATGTTGCTAACTATCTTGCTTGTTAGGTAGAGTGCCAGCTGCACAAGCCACATAAGAATACAACGGGATACCAACTGGTCTGCCCTGGATTTGCCTGGCATATGGTGTCCATCAATGTGATGGGACCACTAATGATGAGCACAGGGGGAGTCAAGTACATAATAGTTGCTATCAACCATCTGATGAGATGGGTTGTAACAAAGGCTCTGGCAAAAGTAGACGCTACCAGCACCGCAAAGTTTATCCTGGATCAACTAGTATACCAACATACACAGTGCATTCAAAAAGTTCTGGGACTAATGTTTTAAAGACACAACTTTACAAATAAATAAACTTTCTTTTATCATAATTTAACATACAACCTTTCCCTCTCTATACATATTTATATTGCTAAAACAATTGTTAAAAGGTATGCACATAGTTCCTATTTTGTATAACCATGTATAAACCAGCTGTCACATTCTTCTGAATTGTCCTTACTTTATCAAAAGGATGAACCTTCAGTGCCACCTTCAGATTAGAGAACAGAAAGAAGTCAGAAAGAGCCAAATCTGGTGAATAGGGTGGATAATTATAATCTGAAGGTGGCACTGATGGTTCATCCTTTTGATAAAGTAGAGACAATTCAGAAGAATGTGACAGCTGGTTTAAACATGGTTATACAAAATAGGAACTATGTGCATACCTTTTGACAATTATTTTAGCAATATAAATATGTATAGAGAGGTAAAATTTGTATGTTAAATTATGATAAAAGAAAGTTTATTTATTTGTAAAGTTGTGTCTTTAAAACGTTAGTCCCAGAACTTTTTGAATGTACTGTGTAGATGTCTGAAGGTCCTGCTTAGCGATAATGGGACAAACTTTACATCTCATGTGATCCTGCGGTTGAATGAGATAATGGGGATCTGAGGAGTCGTGTCTGTACCCTACCAGCTGGAGACAAATGGATTGGTAGAACGAGTGAATGGAACGCTGGCTGTGATGCTGAGGGAAGCTGGTCTCAGGAAGAACTTCTGAGTGGGGAACATACCTGAGTTCAGTGACACTCTCCTACAATATCAGTCATCATACAGCGATAGGAAAAATGCAAATTTAATGCTATATGGAAAGTAGGCCGCGTTGCTGCTGTTTTTATATTCGTTGGTGAAACCAACACAGGGGATGATTGCCAAACAGAACTTGAACTGATTGACAAATATCCTGATTAAGATGCAACCACAAGCATTTGATACACCTTTAAAGAAAAGTATATGAGCAAAAATCAACGGACATCAAGAACTGACTGGCTTTAGCAGAATATTGAATAGGCAAAAGGGTCGCCTAATGCAATAAAAATGGTTTGGGAGAAAAACAAGCTGGATGCATTGTGGTCAGGTCCATTTGAGATTATCACCAAGATGGCGACTGATACTTACTTAATCAATAATCTCTTGGATGGAAGAGTTGTGAATCAAGTCCATGCTAAGTATCTGAAGCGATGGATTGATGAAAAGATTGAAAGAGTTCCCAAAGGACTGATGGAACATTAAGTTGGCCATATCCTGATTATTAGGTCAAGTCCGAAAAAAGGACCTCTGAACCAATCTAGATGGTTAAGTCTAAAAAAAGGATCTCTGAACCATGGAAAACTAATAGGTTTAAGAATACCTAGGACCCAGTTTGGGGGAAAAACAAAAAAATATGGACTGCTAAACCAAAACAAGATCAAGTCCCATGGAAAAAAGAAGAAAAAAATAAATAAATTGATAAAAATATTAAAAAAAGATTATAAACTCATAGAAAAAACTGATATATTTTTTTAATTTCTATTTTAATTGATTATCCTTGATATAGGGATGATTCTGCCTATGCCGCTCTTAGGGGAGGGAGGATTAATCACTGTAGGAATGAATAACCTGTCAAAATCTATGTGAGATCAGATGCTAGCAAGGGATAGACCTACACAAAACCAAGTTCTTTGAGTGGATGCAGATCCCTGCGAGAAAGCAACTATGGAAAAGGAAATTGAGATGTTGGAAGAAGCCAATCGTGAAACCCCAGAGCAGGCAGGGAAGCAACAGTACAGAAAGAGGCAGTCAGTGAATAACCCCGAGTAATCCCAAAATGGTACCAGAGCCAGAAGATTAGTCTTGAGCGCTTGCCAATGGGCTTTGTCAAGAACACCGGACATATGGGCCAGTAGTGAACAAGGGATGCTAGATGGTGGTTGCCAAGTCATGCTTCCTATTAAAGCCATCAGTGGAAGATACTGATGGAAAGCGCCAGAAATGAGATAGTCATGCAAGGAGCAAATGGCAACCTGCAAGCAATGACTATGAGCTTCTTGGAAGCTGAAGCAGAAGGAGTGATGGAACCTGGGAGATGCTGGAAGCTTTGTGGCCCAACTTCAAAGAGCTTGGCTGGCAAAGCGAAGAGCATAAGTGGCGGTAACTTGATCTAGGATGTTCTTAAGGTTGTAGGATTCAGCGCTATGGATAAAACCTTGGTGACTTGAGCCCTCAATTCTGTGTAGGGAAGTTCAAAATGAATACTGTTACTGATGGTGAGCTCAGTGATCAAGACAGCAGGTTTGTAATTATTTTTAAGTCAGAAGAGGAACTCAGGAAGAAAGTCCGACCTGGCAAAAAAAGAGCAATCAAGAGCAAAGGGCATAATTTCAGGAGCATCCATGATATGTTTGGTGCATCAGTGAAAGGAGCTGAATCCAGGAGAGTTTTAAAATCCAACTCTGGAATTGATTACAGAGGGAGAATTGGCTGCAAGTTATTTGAAATGATCACTAGCCTGGTTTCTGAAGGGTTGGGTTACCATTTCCAGTAATTCCTTGAAGGACTAGCCGCTGGTGCCAGACTAGGCGTATGAGTCCTGGAAGGACCATAGAAGAGGTTCCATCACACATCCTGACTCATCTTCTGGAAGAGACAAAGATCTTGATCAGAAAACTGTTGAGTTGCTGTTGGTACTGCGACTCAGAATTTTACATATGAGCTGGATGAGAGGGGGATGTCAGACTTATATGGAAGTCGATATTATGCACTCTAAAATCCATTAAGCTCCAAGTTTGGAGAAATTAATCTCAAAAATAAATGGGATAAGCTCTCCAGTAAATAATCAAGAATTATATGAGCCAAGAGGTTATGAGAAGAAGATAACAAGAGCAAGCAAAAATAAGTATACTTAATTAAGCCACAAAATGAACATCAATGGCAAGAGTCTTCTGTCTAGGATGAGGAGAAATTCAGGAAATTAAGCATGCCGGACTAAGAATCCTGAATATGACAGTAGGTCATATACCCTGATGGGGGAAAACTGGATCCTGGGACTAATATTGTCACAAGTAAATCAATCAGCCTGGCATGACAGTAGGTCATGGGACCGCGCTATGAGAAGGTAATAGTGAGGAGGAAGAGGAAGAGAACTGCATGCTGAAGGTTGTCCTGAGCAGCGTTGAGTATTGATGAGTGTACTCCACTTGAACCAATGAAGTATTTGACCAAGTGTCTGAAGCAGTGTTCTCATGCCCCAGTCCTTTTCTCGCTGTAATTATAGACAATAATGGGGATGTGTTGGGATTTTTGCCCATATTCCCAGCTGACTAGATTACCAGGGATCACTAGGGGAAAAAATTCCCTAAAGCAAAGTGAATTGGAAATCGGTTGACCTGAATTTTGGAGGAACTATGTTTGGGGGATTTTGGGATATTTGCCTGGTCATATACATTGAGGATTGATCTGGAAAAATACTTAAGATCTCATCTGGTGGAGTTTCCACCAAAATAGGGCATCTGATAGTGATCAACTATCAGGAGTACCAATTGGGATCAGTCAGGTTTCATCACCAACTGATTAAGAATGTAAGTATTAAGTTGTGAGGCTATTGATGCCACCTGCAACTAGTGAATTGATCAATTGATTCGTGACCTGCCTTAATGGGTAACAAGTCCCATTACCTAAGCAGGTTGCTAGCCAAATATGGTTGGTTTGCTTGGATCGAGTGGAAAAAGTTAGGGACACGTTTTCTGACTCTTACCATTTTAGATATCAAGGATGTTCAACAATGGAATCCTAGCCAGGATGGTGAAGATCAACGCTGCTGAGATGAGGATGGGTGATTCAACAGCAATGGCTGGCGTTCTATTGAAGAGGTTTAACAAAGTGTTGAGCGGTGAATCCCCATTATAAATTCCCTAAAATTCACCAATAAAAAAGAAGTCTTTATCCGGTATATAGCTTTAATTAGTAAACTTTATCAGCTTTCATTAGCTCTATTTTTTCTCAGGGATATTATTGCTGTGTGTGATAATTGGGAGACTCTTTAAGGAAAAGAGTTAGTATCTGAGAAGAGATCCAGAGAAGAAGTGGAAACAAATCAGGGATTGCTGCCTGCTGTGTGTCAAACTGAAGAAACTGTCACCAGGGAAACTCATAGAAGATCAGATTGTACATTACGAGGAAATGAATCCCTATCTTGAGACATTTCAAGTATTTTGAGTGGAAATACTGGCTGAGTGTTGGGTCAAGATCTAAGAATTCCATTCAACTATGAATAATAGTCATCATACTATTATCAACTGATTATATCAACAACAATACAACGCGGACAAATTGCACAAAACCAAACCTGTGAAAGTAATAAGTTTATATTGAGTTATTGGCCAATAATATCCAGACCCATAAATTTTTACAGCTTCTTAAATCAGGAAACTTAATGAATGGGTACCATGTAAAGGTGATATGATATGGCTAATTGGACGCTTATAGGCTTCCGCTGGACCTCTTCGCCTGGAGATGATCAAGAAGCATCATGATGGAGTAACCATGGGGCATCCTGGAAATGTGTAACCCCTTGATCTTAATTGTCGCACATATAACTGAAATTAAGTTCCACCCAAAAACCATAGTATACCAAGGAGTGCCTTGTGTGAAACAGGATAAAAACAAATTCTCAGTTCATTTCTGGGCTGTTGGTTTCAGTTAAAAATCAGAAAGACCTTAAACTTTACAATTGATCAATTTTATTGTGTAATCATCTCTCTTAGAGGGGTTTGATACCATCATAGTGGTGGGCCATTTCGCAAATTTTGCACAGTTTAGACCATGTCATTCCACAATTACTGCGGCGCAAATAGTTAATCTGTTTTTCTCCCACATTTTCTACACCCATGGCATACCTAGGAAGATCATTAAAGACCATGGACCCCAGTTCAAATCTTTAATCTGGTAAGAGCTTTTTAAAGCTCATCAGGTATGCCCCTGTTGTTCACCTGCCTTCCTTTTGCAATCTGATGTGAAAATACAGAAATAAAATTAATGCCTAAATCAATTCTTGCAGTGATATACAGCAGATGATCACTAGAAATTAGGGTCTCACAGCTTCCTTTGGCTCAAGGCAGGTATAAATAATGCCCAGCATTTTTCCATTGGAGATCTCCCTCATTTTCTAACTATAGTTATAGTCACATATAAATGGAACCAGATTGTGGGTCTAAGGTGGAAGCTGAGGTGGACTTTTTTAATTTCATCAAGAACGTACATAAGGAGGTAAAATAAAAATTTGGATGTGGCAATGAAGAAATACAAGAGAACGCAGATGGGAAGAGAAGGGTAGGGCCCAAGTATAAGGAATAAAATTTTGTGATGCTTGATGCCAGAAACATTTCATAAAATCTATGACGCTCAAAGCATTTTCTGACTGCCACATTGCCTAATATCCACTGCAGGGAGTCTAGACCAGTAACAGAAGATCTGAAATTGACGAATTTATGTGCTTAAATGGCGGTAAGAATAAAACTACAGAATTAAAAATAACAAAAATATGTATTGAAATTAATTGACTTAAATTTGTCAATAGATCAAATAAAATTAAATTTGACTTTAAAATGGCCTGTTTAACACCTCGAGGAATCTCCTGGTATCTGAAAATGGGTCTAGAAGAGGCAGGCAATGTTCCAAATCTTTTGGAATCCGCCATACTGTCCCACAAACCTCGTGAGGCACACAGAGGAGTTTAAACCACCATTACCATTAAGAAACCCCTGTCAAACAGTAATTAGCCAACTTCATGAAAATAAACTTAAACATGCATTAATTACAATAAGCTTCTAAAGTTTTAGTATTTTATAGTGAAGTTTATTATGGCAATTAATTATGCCAAGAATAGATTAAATTTAAGATCTAGAATAGTCTATACGGCCACATTATCGCTCTCCAATTAATAGACCCTGTTGCTTACCATTAGTACTATGCTCACTATATCACATGCTCTCTTCATCAAATCTGCTAGCAGCTGTCAGTCTAAGGATTTTCTCTCCTTCTCATTGTCATTTTAAGACTGTCATTTGAGTGTTACTCCCAAATTGTTTTGTGGCAATATGGAGAGAACCCATCCATCATATTAGTCAAATTTTACCCATAGAAAGCAATTGTTCAATAATTAGTGGAAGAAGAGAAGCACAAAAAGTACAAAAGCTACCTTAAAGAAAAAGGTCTGATTCTCTATAAAGGCAATGTATGGGTTCCCACCTGCAATCTAAGTGAGGGAGCAATCATAGCCTGTCATGATTGCCATCTGGCAGGCCATCAAAGGTGGAAAAAATGATGAACTACTATTAAGAAATGATCTATGTCTGAGATTGAAGAATATTATCAGAAACCACATCATCCGCTGCTTTACCTGCGTCCAGTTGTACACTCTAGGCTTAAATCAGCCATGAAAATCAAGCTCTTGCAGATCTCCAGGTTACCATGCTCATCCCTGAGTGTGCAATTTATTACTGGCCTACCAAATCAAAAGTATATGACGCCATAATTGTAGTAGTTGATTGGTTTACAAAGTATGTGGAGTTTTTTCTTTGTACAACTAAAATAATGGCAAAGGATATGGTAGAAATTCTCGTCAAGGAAGTGTACTCCAGACATAGGCTCCTGGAGGAAATCATCTCAGACTGAATGCCCAGTTCAATTAAATTTATGAGGACACCTTTTGAAATCTAAAGATCAAGCCTAGCCACTCATCGGCGTACCACATTAATCAGATGGGCAAACTTAGAGAGTGAACTAAACGCTGGAACAGTAACTTTGGTGTTACCTCACCTCCCAACAAGAACTCTGAACCAATTGTCTAAAGCAAACACAGTTTGTGTACAATAACCTCATCCATGTGTCCACAGGCATGTTGGCATTCTATTCTAATCATGGTTTACACCCAAGGATAATGAAAGGATTCTCTGAGGGACATAAACTGACTGATAATGCTTAATAAACAAGATGAGAAAAAATTTTGAGACCTTGAGAACCAATTTAAAAAACTTCAAGTGCCTAGAAATGCAAATCAGATGGCCTCTTCTCATAAGCTCCCGTGTACCAATATGGCAATCTGTTCATGATCAACGCTAAAAACTACTCAGTTTCTACTAATTGCAAGAAGTTTGGCCCAAATTGCCTTAGGACCTATCAGAGTCAAACACCAGGTAAATGAGGTGGCTTATGAGCTAGAGATTCTGGAAGGTTCTTGCGCACACCATGTATTACATGTGTCATATATAAGGAAGTTTGAAGGTCCCATTCTGGAGAGGGTAGAACCTGTAAATTTTGTCAACCCCAGGTAAGTGGAATATGAGGTCAAGAAAATCCTTGAGACAAATAAGTCGAAAGGAAAGTACTGATACTCAAACAAGTGGTCCAGGTACCTTATTGAGGAATCCTCAATGATGAAGGTCACCAAATGTGCCAACTGTCCACGTAAGGTGGAGGAGTTCAAGACACAAATGGGTATTTTCTCTGAGGGGGGTGATGTGATTGTCAAAGCATTGCCTGACCGCCACATTGCCTTAATATTATCCTGCATGGATACTAAGCCAGTGACTGAAGATCTGAAAGCAGAGAATTTAAATGCTTAAAGGGGGTATTGCAAAATTACAAAATTAAAATTAACAAGTATCTGGTGAAATTTAATCAACTTATCATTTTCAATAAATCATATAAAATTAATTTGACTTCAAAAAGGCTAGTTTAAAAACTCAAGGAATCACCTGGCATCTAAAATTGGTTCAAGAAGAGGCTGGCAATGTTCCCAAAGTGATGGATTCTGCCATAATGGCCCTCAGACCTCACAAGGTTCATGGCGGAGTCCAAATCCCCATTACCATAATAAAAACCCTGAGAAATGTTAACCCTTTGCACTCCACTGTCCCCCTTAGGGGACATCGTAATTCTAGTTCTTTGTACTCCACTGTCCCCTCTCAGGGGACATCCAAGTGATATAATAGAATTATGATGTCCCCTGAGAGGGGACAGCGGAGTGCAAAGGGTTAACTAGCTTAATTTCATCTTATAATATCCTTAATAAAATTAACTACAATAAACTCACAAAGCTTTATTAAGATTATAGGGATGCTTATTTTAACAATATACTCTGCCAATAATGGACCACACCTCAAACCTGGACAAGGACCTTGCAGCCCTGTTTTCACTCTCCAACGGACAGACCTGGTGCTCACTTGTAGTACTAGCTCACTATATCAAGGGTCTCTTTGCCAGATCTGTCATCAGCCAACAGACTAGAGATTTTCTCGCCTTCTCATCGTCAATTTTATGGACTGTCACTTGGACATTGCTTTTAAATTGGTTTTAGGCAATGCGGAGAGAACCCATTATCACAAAAGCAGAATGTAAGAAAACCAAGACCAAAGAGAATAGCGACCTTCTGCATTGTTAAAAAGATGGGTAAGCGTCTTACCAGTTGGATCCTCCGCCTAAGTTCACCAGCTTTACTAGGTTCCATGAGAGCAAGTTGCCACGGTTCTTGGGTTCACATTCTGAGACACCAGAGATTTACCTTGTGGATGAGCATTGGAGTGGTAAGTATAGGGGATTGTGGCCTCTCATCATTTGAAAAGAAGGCAGGAATAAATGTTATCATTAGGGTTTTAAGCCGCAGAGAATAGTTTGGTTTCAGCTCATGATTTTGCTTATTTCAAGACTTGATTGCATCTTTCCATAAGCGCTTTCCTAATGACTCTTGTCCCAAGTAAAAACCTTCAATTGCAGTCATGAAGTTACTCCAAGCCCATAACAAACTTATCTTTTTCCAACGCCCTGGAGGAGGGGTGTGCCTCAGAAACCGGTGGGTTGTGTCATGTATCATGACATGATCTCTGGTGTGAATTGTGGAAACAAGGGAAGTATGTAAGACCAAAAAAGTCAAGCTGGATGCCCCCCTGATATCAGATATACCTTAGATAACGCTGGGTAAGGGTCAAGCATGACCAAAGTGAAACTAAGAAGGTGCATAATGAGGTTCAAGGAATTACATCGTCAACATTGAAAATCACAAAGTATCTATAATTGAAGATGGGCCATTAAATTTATTTTCAAACGTGGTTTTGAGTCATTATAAGATACAATATTACTGAAAATGTAAATATATTGAAATTTATATAATCCTTGAGTAAAATATACTCAAGTTATGGAACTACAATCAATGGCAGACTTTTGCTATTGGGAAAATTTAGCATAGAGCCCCAACAAAATGACCATGCCCCTTCACCTTATTTCATCTTAAGGTAATGTTCAAAGACCACCTCTCTGTTTTATATTTCCTAATTAAAGATAGTTATTATTATACTAATTTGCTTATTCACCAGCTGATACCCTTTGTCAATCTAGCTGTTTACCTCCTTATGAAGAAAACATGTTTTAGCTTTTAGGTTATAAAGATATTGACACCATTTATTATGGGATTCCAATAATTTGTTTCTTAGTTATTTCCTTGTGGTTTGGTGTTTGGATTATTCCTTCATACTTTGGAAATAAGAGTTATAGGCACTCTTCTCACATTATTAGTCAATTTAAAATACAAAGAAGTATAACATTGCAGCAAGATATTTATATATAGGCAACCAAAATAGACAATTTTAGATAGTTGTTATATGCCAATATCTATTGAGTAGGATTTAAAACTATATATTACAGTACATACCTATGTAACCTATAATACTATAGTTAAGACTTAACTTCATATAAAACCTAATTATAGATGGCTTGCTATAATGTATCATCAAGCTGACATATAAGTTTTAAATTATATTTAAATTATGAAGAAAGTGCAGACGCAGCATAAGACATATTATAAGGTAACAGCATTGCAGTTATAAGCATAAAGCCAAAAAATGTTGTAGACAACTGACTTTAAGCATTAATGTAGCTAGATACTAGTCAGCATATCATAGATAATTGTAATTACTTCATTTATCTGCTATAAGAATAGAAGCAAAGATATTAATATGATTGCACAATAAATCAATAAAGCCACATAAGCGTTTAGACATGTTTGTAAAATAAGTGTCAGACCACCAGGGGAGAAGCTCTGGTGGCAAAACTGTCCAAAAGGGGTGCTTCAAAGTTCACTCTCATGGGTAACCTCATGACTTGTTTTTCTCCTAAACAAAAACTCTATAATCAAGAATTTTATTAGTAATAGGCAAAAAAAGGTGTTTTATTTAGAGTAATCAAGCACTATTTATAATGCTTAAAAAGGGAAAGTAGAATAAGAGGGATCTTCAGGGTAGAGTCATGGGACCTGTAGGAAAGTCCCAATACTGAGATCAGTGGAAAACTCCGCTTCACATGACTTAGGAAATGGGGATGTAAATGTTTCCTGAATTTGGAGTAATTTAAGTAAAACCCCAAATTCAATATACCAGCTGTTAATAAAGTTTTAAACCCCATTCTCAAACTTATCAAAACTAATTTGGGATTCATGCCCCTTGAATGGAGGTAATGACCCTTCCCCTGGACAAGGCTTCCACCTAATCCAGGGAGAATCCCAACAATAAGTTTTATGCAATGCAAAATTTATAACTAGATTCAGACCAAGTCCATCCTAAAAGTTATAAAGTTAAATGTAATATAAAGGAATAACTTTATACAGTTAAGATTTAGTTTTTAAAAGCACAACTCAAAATTGCTTTTAGTGTTTATAATGAGTGATATGTTTAGCTCTAGTTTTATAGCTACTCTTAAGAGGTGCGAATAATATAACATCTAAAAATTTCTTTAGCTTTGATCACTTTTTATGATTTAATTTTTAATTCATAAAAGTTCAGTACACCAACTGTTGCTGCACCGCTGCCTCATTATCTAATTTTTTATGCATTCAACGCCTGCTGCCCCCTCATGGGGTGGAGTTGCGCCTTCTTCTGGAATTATTTGGACGCTTCTAAGTGCACCTGGGATGAATCTTTTAGCCTCACAATCAAGATAGTTGTTTTGTTGTCCATTAGGACTCTCACAACATCTCGTATGCTCATAGGCAGTGCTCAAAAACCTCCTGGTGCTCCTCTGTAGCAACCTGCACTTTGGCTTTTGAGTTAGGTATAAGAATCTCTTCACCTATGCAAGTGCAGCAATAATCAAGATGGCTCAGGTATTGTACCATCCCGCTAGTTTTATAGAATTCCGCTCCTTTAAGAGTACTTTAATCTGGGCTTTTCTATTGTAGCCTTAGCCATGGCCATGGTGATGATGCTTTAGTAAAAAACACGCCTATCCCAACCACCCAGATTTAGTTGTTGGTGGACACCACTCTAGTATTTCAGTTTTCTGGATTTAACAACATACTTACCCACAGATATCCGCCATGAGCTTCTGGAGGGCTTTGACGCTTACAGTGCTGATCCCATCCTCCAGTTTGATGTTCCCAATGGGGCCAGCCACCTTTCAGGGTTTAGGCGTTTTTAATGAACTGCCCATCTCACCAGGAGACCTTCCTTACCACCCTTCTTCACAGTGATCCGCTCAGCCTTCAACCAACCATTATGGGCTCATGCTAAGAATGGCCACACCGTTAGCCCCTCATACTTTGATTTAGACCATTCAAAGAATTGGCGCCCTTCACTCACCACCACAGTTTCCTCATCCCCTCCTCCTTCCAGCTTTGGCCCCGCCTCCATTCCAGTGGAATTTTTATAGGATTAATTCTCCCTCTCTTTCCTTCAACTGATGCAGCCACAGTTCCTCCTGCAGCATCCAATCAATAAGTTCTATCAAATTGTTCAGTAGCTAATTGCTGCGCCTGCAGCATTCAAATTGACATGGAGAAAGATTCAACAACCATTAACTCCAAACTCCAGCCAATCAGCTCCTGTGTCTGGCCTGTGATTGCACGTTCCAACCCATTCAAATATCTCATATGGTTTATTGAGGATACTGATATATCTTGCACCATGAGCTCCAATTTTTTAATTGACCAGAGTTCTTCTAGCTTTATAAACCCGCTCCTCCACACCACTTCCGCCCATGCCAGGCTTGCTATCATACCAAACCCACTATCAACTTGCTGTTGAAGCAGCCAATTATCTCAAGTAATGTTCTCCTCTTACAAGCCATCCATATTGCCACGGAGTTGCTCATAAATGGTATTTCCTCCCCAATTTCATGGTTAATTTCCTTGAGGTTTCCCAGGACAATATTGAAGAGCTTGCATTTGCTAAAAGCTGAGTATGCATTACCTCAACCAATCTATCATTGTTTAACTCTGAAAACTCTCAAACACTATAACAAATTAAAAGATCACTTGTGTTCCTAAACTTCTAAAATATGCTGGGCTTCAGAATGGCCAGTATGTTGAGGCAATGCACACTATATTCCACATAAATTAAGCCAGAATGACATTCTTTGCCTTAGAGCTTCATACTGATGATTCCTTACTCTCATTTTTCATCTATGACGCATGCCTTCATGTCTACGCCTCACAAAGCGCCCCCAACCCCCTTTCGCTCATCCAATATGGAATCAAAGGCTATCCACCATAGTGTCATACTGGGATTTTTTTTATTTTGGTTTTATTGGAACCTTAAAATAAAGGTGCATGGTCTTTTGGGAAACGCCCTTTGTTTGGGGAAGCCTCTTACTAAGGGTGTTGCTTTCCAAATTTAAATTGTGGTGAATGCATGATTAAGCTGCTCATTAACTTGAGCCAAGCTAATCCAAAGTGTCATGATCCATACCCATTACCTTTATTATATTTTTATTTAACTGAGGTAAGCTGAACAGTATATGGATTTTACCAAAACTTAAAACCTAAAATTAAATCCTCACCAAATAAAAATGAACAAACCACCCAAAATGAGTGGACAACACACCAACACATAACATGAAGTCAACCAACCAGGTGGGACAGCGGGAACTGCTTATCCCATCATGGCGGAAGGGGAGAGGGGGTTAGGGGCTCTTCCTCAATAACGTCTTCATCCCAAAGCATGGCATGGGCTATGGCAGAGAGCAGGGGCGTCAGTAAGATGTTGAGCTATATTTCCAAAAATTGGTGTGGTATTAAGACATCTACTATATATAATGGTTCCAATGTAATTTGAGAAAGTTAGTTCAGCTTTCATGTGTGCATCAGGTAGTTTTTTGAACATAGCGATATTAGTGTGGGTAATCTTGAATTTGGGATTCTGCGCTACCTCTGCCATGCGATGAATGGCGTTGTTGGCTTCTTTGTGGCTTTGATCAGCATGTCTTTTTGTACCTTATTGGCTTTGGAGGGAATATTGGGAGGAGGGATTCCTCCTGCAAACATTGCCACTAAGTTTTGCAGCAGCTTTGCGGAAAGAGCAACAATATGGCCTGGTCCTTGCTTCAACAGCCAGCTGGTGGTTGCTGCGGAATGTTTTGGCATTTTGCTGGGGGTGTATAAGTGAAGGGGTAATTCCTCGCTATTGTCAATATACATAAGCTGCTCAATTTGTATATTTCAGTTCTCAATTTTATTCCTGGTCTCGTTGATTTTGGCTAATAAGTTCCAAGGATTTTGGTTGACTTGAATTATGGAGTTTGCATAAGCCTGTGGTTTGAATGGTTTGTTGGAGGATGCTTGGGATCAAAATGGGGTCCAATCTTGTGTTTGATTGGATAATGCATTCATGGCACTGGTGCAAGGAGGAGTCTGATTGGTAGCTGCAGGTGCAGCTGCAGCAACAGGCTTTGGGGGATGGGAGGTAAGATCACACCTCATACCAAAGGCAGCATGGGATGGGTGGCAGAATGGATGCTGGAAGATGAGAAAACAACACTGTCAGAAGTGGCTAGGGATGGGCATTTGTGTTTCAAGTGGCCTAACTTGAAACATATGGACATGTCATCCATCTGCCCTTGACGCAGACCCAGAACAGATGGTTGGGGGTGGAGGGGATAATGGCATGGGGGGATTAACAGGGCAATTTTACTTGAATTGGGGCTGATTGTGGTGCACGCCCAAGGCCCAGCTAGGCGTGTGGCCCCATTTGGGACCACAAATGCAGGATGGGGCTGGAGCCATAGGCTTCCAAGCCTTCCATCAGCTCCTGGTGGAGCTCTTCAGGGGGAAGGTGGGTGGGCAAACCAGAAAATTGGACCAACAAAGTTGTATCCTCTGGGAGCCAGGTCAGAGTTGTGGGGAGAGGGGTACCCTGGAAAACTAGGGGCATAGTTGCCACTGTGGTGGCATCAGCTTCACATGTGAAGCTGAGATCAAAGTACCCTTATAGAGGAAAAAGTCAATAAAACTGGTGGGACGCATCACCATCAGAGCCATTTTGATAATGGCTTGGTCATGGTAGGGGACAAGTTTCCCATAGTTGACCCAAAGGCTGAAACGCATGTTGCTCTGGGGGAGCACCAGTGGGCAGAGGGGTACCACTTGGTTTTGAGCAAGGTAGGCATCAAGATCCTTGGGAGGAATGAATTGTCCCATGGGTTTGGTGTGACTGGGGAGCCAGTCTGAGCGCATTTTCCTCTTAGATGGAAAATGGCAGGGGGAGTTTTGCTGCTGTCCCATACTGGGGCATCCAGTGGGAAATCAGATGACATCAGAGCAAAACTATGGCGGGCAATTAGGTTTTTTAATTAACTGTGTAAATTGCTCATAAAGTTATGCTGAGTGGAAAGAGAGGTTATCTTTATTATATTTTGATGACTTTACTAGCTTAAAACCTATTGGGGATCAAAACTGATTTTTAGTTAAGTTCCATACCTACTGGTAAATTATGCTGAGAATAGTTGATTGTAAATTTACCATTTTTAATTTTTATTTATTATTATGTTTAATTGGCTTTTTTGCCTTGAGTTTCATTATGCTAGGCGTTAAGTTGCCATGGTTTAGACCATCTAGTACTAAAAAAAGTTGCCATGGTTTAGTATTTTCCTTGGGCCTTTCCTGAATTCTCTCGCCCCTCACTAGTAGCCCTAGAATTTTAATTATTGAAAGGCTTTCCTAATAAACTTTCCATCTTATTATATACTTTACTATAACTAATATAATGTCACTTATTTTACTACAACTAATTTAATAAAAATATTCTCTAAAATCCCTTCTCCAGTAAGGGTCAAGGCTGGTGATCTTTAGGGGAACTTTAGTCCCCTTTCTCTTGAGCAGGGCGATGTACTGAGAATACCACACCTGCCTATTGTTGGGATTATAGGCTTGCACCATGAGAGCACCTAAGCGGCCAGAAATCCCAACATGGGCACTACCTCTTGAGTTGGGCCCAACTAGTACTAAAAAATAAAATGTTAAAGAGTATAAGATTAATATAGTATTTACACCTTTGTGGGGAATTTAGATATAATGTAGAATAAAGTCAAGAAATATAACCTAAGTAGGCATAAGTTGCTTTACTTATAATCTGTAACTTGTACAGAGTATTTTAAGAAAATCTACAATTCTCTTAATTATAATTCATGCAATTCTTATTTATTCGAGGCAAGCCGACCAGGGGACGGACATTACCGAAACTAAAAATATACTAAAAAATGTAACTATTTGGTTCAAACAAAACGCCCTAATGAGCGGATTGAGTGAAACGCTTCGAAAACCAACCAACCACGTGGGCAGCGGAAGCCGCTTATCCCTCCATGGCGGAAGGGGAGGGGGGTTGGGGGGCTCATATTTGGCAGCCTCTTCAGCAGCAGCTTCTTCCTCCCAAAGTAGAGTGCGTTTCACGGCCATCAGTAATGGCATTGAGGCATCTGCGGTATGTGGTTCGATATTTCTAATGATTGGAATTTCATGGAAATTGCCACAATTCATACAATTACCACATGATTTATATATTGATTGAAGAGGATATAATTTTTATTGTTTAAATACTATAAGACAACAAAGCAAGTGACATAAAATAGGTAAGGAAAATTTTTTGCTCATCTACTTTTTTCTATAATACCAACTGTGGAGTAACAATCTTTATTACCTTCTTTATTAGAGCATCGTCCTTAGGGACTTTGTTAAGAGCCAAGCTATATAATAAATGAGTTGCATATATTGATGTCACTTGTAAATTAGTTACTAGAAAATAGTCAGATAGGCTAAGAAAGAGTACTTAAAAATGATATATTAGCTTTACAGATATATATACTGAAAGCCAAGCATAGTGAAGAAGCTTTTACATATGATGATTTGAGTATATATAGTTTTTATACGCTTTAAAATCTACACTGATGAATTAAACGCTTTACTTTACAGTTAGATGCAGTTTTGCTAAAAAAGTATAAGCTTTATTGGAATATTTTGTAAAAAATAAATTTATAATAATATAGTTAAGACTTGCCTATAGATTATAGATAACAGCTTTTATTTAACCGAGGCAAAAAAAGTATTCGAAGTGAGTCGACCTTGGGACAAATATACCACACTGAGAATGTTTTCTAGCCAGTACAGGTTTCGAACTCAAAACCTGCACTAGGGGTGGAAGCAGTTTTACCCGTTCGGCTAACCACCCTTTATAGATAACATAGCTTAGCAAACTTGTTTTAGATAGGACTTATATTTTAATATATGTAATTTCCCTGTTTTTTCAACAAGACTATTCAAAATGAATAATATTGCTTTTTTATAATAACTTAACGTAAAATTTACATAATTAAATGACTAACTTGTTAATCAGCTATTGTTTTACGTTACATATTTATATACATTGGGCGTTTTAGGTTTTATTATACTTACCTGTATAGTTTTTTAATAAAGTCAATTGAAGACTTTTCATACTAGAATGAAGTTACCTGGACAAAAGACTAATTATCTTTATCTAGTACTAAAAAAAGACTAATTATCTTTTATGACTAGTTTGATAAAAAATTAACTATATTGTAATAGTTGATAACATGTATAAACTCTACTTGATCCTTTACATACCTTCTAATTTTACCAATAATTATGACTAAACTAAAAGACAGAGTTTCTATATCTAGAAATAAATAACATATCTTGTTCTTTTTTGCTTATAAACTATTAGCATTTAAATTCCTTATAAAAGTAAAAACCCTACTTGATTAGTAGAAATTAAAAAGATAATGCTTTTACTACATGCAAACTTTTTAACTCCTATTATAATCCCAATGTTTATTTTTATATTTAGTTTTCTGAAGCTAATCACCTTAACAAATTTAACCCCATTTTTATCTTAGGGGGAACAATACTATTTATTCCAAACTCAGCCTAAAACTAATACTAATTTGGTTCAAGTGACAGCCTGAGAAAGGCCTCTTTTATAGGCCTAAAGTGGGTCTTAAATTGTAAAAATATTTTCTGATTACTATTGGCACAATCTAAATTTTATTTGAGGTGGGCCGACCTGGGGACGATACCGCACCAATTAGGGAGGTGAAGAAAATGGGAAAGGAGGATAAAACCCGGAAAACCTCCATGCGCGGTGTATGATAGGCCAGGAACTCCATGGACTGCCTTTGCTATTTGCTATCTCAGTTCGGGGCATTGGTGTGCAAAACCAAAACCAGCACAGTAAAAATCATCCCCTACCCAAAGTCCATTACCGGGATTGAACTCTGGAGGCAGTGGTAGAGAGTCCATACTCTACCACTGGGGTATCCTCCCTACTATTGGCACAATTTGAAGAAGTTAAAATAAGAATCTTTTAAGCCTAACCTGTTTAGTGAGATTGAGATTCTACTTATAACTCTAAATGTGATGATCTGACCCTTAACTTATTTTTCACACTGTCAATTTTTATTTAAAATTAGTAAACCAAAAGGCCAACACTCACCTGACATGTCATAGCAACAATTGAGTAAGTCTACAACATACTCTCAATATGTAAATTACAAACAATCTAAATTTTGACACAAGCAATCAATCAACGGCTGAACACCATGGACGCCTCAGAATGTTCACATCTTATGACCCTCCATAATATTGGTTATAAACAAATATGAGAATATCGCCTCCCCAAATTCCCTACTCTCATTATTTTTTCTAATATCTAACTTTAGTAGTTCTCCATATATGTGACGCATATATAAGATACATTTCTTTTATAAAATTAAACCTTTCAATTAAATATTTCTCATCTTTGTACTTCACTTTAGCTCTATCCCAGTATTTGAAGGTAACTAATTGTACTAAGGTCTAGCTCTCCACTTGATGCTTTAAGTCTTCATTAACAGATAAAAGCTATACCAGTATCTTTAGCGGCGTCAAGACCCCCAATTAATACAATTGTTGTTATGTACTAAGCCTACCATATATTATTGCTGCCAGGTTTTCATAGAACAATCATTAGCGAGCAAACAAGCAGAAACCTGACATTAACTAGGGAACTGTTATTTATATTTTGTAAATACTCTACAAAAATAACAAGCTAGTTTTGTACTTTACAAACCATACACAAGAAAAACATAAAATATGTAACAAGAACAAGTATCTTAGCTTTTATAAAGTTATGGAAAATTTATTATTGCATACAGTAACAATGTTAAGCTAAGTACAGTATAATATAAAGACATATAATTAAATATTTCTTATTATTGATATTGTTACATTTCTTTCTTTAGATATTAGATACAATTAAAATAGTATCTGAAGATTTTTTTGGATGTATAAGGTCATTTACGCTATAATTTAAGCATAATTTCTACTAGTAAAATAAAACAACTATAAATTTACCATTATTAAGTAATAGTAAAGTATGTTATATACATCATACATTTTTTACCAAGATATAGGTAACTTGAAGGACTTAATAAAATCATTTAACAGTCTTGAAGCTTATAAGATTTCTTATAGCTGCATGTTAGCATTAGTTATAGAAAATTAATTCATATCCATTTTTTTAAAAAGTTACATCTATGTGGTTGAATTTATTAGATTAAAGTTCATTAAAAATAGCTTGTGTTTCTTTTACTATGTATACATATATATTAAATCTATACCATATATATGTACCTAAATAGTTTGAGTACCATTAGGTGTCAACTAAGAGGAGGGAAACAAAGAGATTTTATTTCTTGATGTGACCAAAATATAAACCTACCAAGATTCCCAGAAGACACCTCCACATCGAGCTTAAGCAATTATGCCAGATAAGAATTGATGGTATTTCCAAAGTGTCCTGCTCACTCAGGGGTACTTGTGAAAGGGTTTGAGCCACTGGCAATAGTTTATATGTATGTTCACAGGGTGAAACGCTAGGAAAATTGGAGAGTTTTGCTCTTGTGTACATAAGACTTTTTAATATGGTTCCTTTCATGTCAAACATATTGAGCCTTAGAATTAAACATAACAGGGTTACTCCAGAGCACTTCAGAACTCTCTCAACCTCTGCTGATAGCAGGAGGCTAAGTCTGAATCTTCTGATGATATAACTATATTTGGCGTTATCAGCACCAGATAAACAACAGTAAAGGCAGATTCTATGAAATACTTTACTTTAATGACATAAGAGTAGAAAGTATTTATAGTATCTAGGAATTTGGTTGATTAAAATATAATTTTGAATTATTAAAAATTAATTTTTCTCATAATGCGATTATTCTATTGCTGCTTGGTTTCAGGACCAGTGGTTCAAATTTTTTCAACCTCTGGGATCTTCTGGGCTTTTTCTTAAATTTCATGGAGTTCTGTCCCGCTTGTGACCACATGGCTGCTGCTATGGTTGCTTCTGGTGTTTTTATGACCCTTATGGCTGTTGCAGCTGCTTGGGTACATTGGTAGTAGTGCTAGATATAACTTGCAAAATTAATCTGCTTCCATTTTAGGTAATATTGGTTTTCTCAAATTCATTAAAACGGTATTACTCTCTTTGGAAAGGTTCTTGGTAATTCTCTTATCATTGGCAGTCAAACTCATAGTTATAAAAGAGATCCCTCTGAAGTGTCATCTGGAACATTGTGTTTATAGTCATCTGGACAGGTTTTAAAATTGCATTTCCCCAGACATCATACTGAATGGCTGGAAGATTATTTTAGCAGCCAGGGGTATATAATAGCCTCACTCATCAGGAATTTTAGAAGCTATAAAGTCTATAAAAGGGGCTTTAAAAATTTATAAAACATTATGAACCTGACCATGTTAGTTTGGACTCAATCTTCGCTCTGCCAGCTAGAACACTAGTATTGACATTGTTATTAGAGCTGGGGGTTTCAGGGGCTTCTTTAATAGTTAAAGATATAACCTCTATAGTTGTGCTTTTACTAGCATTATTGTCAGGAATCATGAGAATCAGACAAACAAGAGTGCGAGATTCAAACATGACCCAAATCATAATAGGGTCAAAGAAGCTTCATTGATATAATGAGTATTGAAACTGACTCAAATAATGAACTCCCAAATGAGCAAAAGATAACTCAAACCCAAGAAGGATCCACCAATTCAACCAGCAGAGGCACCAAGTCAGCTGGTGAAGATCTTGCCACTTGGAGGTCCCCCCAGAATCTTCCACCCTAGCAAAAGAGCTTTGATTAAAAAGAAATCCTACACTTCCTGCCACGTTATCAAAGAGGTATCCTTATCTGACTCAATCCCAACTATCACTCCAAGCTCTGCTTGGTTGATCTCAAGTATTTTGACGGCCTATAAATATCTCCAAACTTTTGACCCAATAAAGATATCTACAGATTTCCTAGTTATTTTCACCAGTGATTATTTTGCTTTTTTATAGAGATTATGCCTATTCCTCAAACAGAGATTGCCTCTGCAAAGTACTTCTGCCAAGAGATGTTTGCCTTAGGAACCCTGTACATAAGAGACTCCTCTGGAGTTGCGTTTAAATAATAATTAACACACTTTGAGGGCCCTGACCTTCAAAGAAATTGACGAATTCCAACAAACTGGTGCTTTCTTCAGGTCCTTCTGAGGCTCCTGGTGAAGGCCTACCTTCCATATGAATAACTCTAGAGAAGACAGCCTTCCCAACATGGAGGATAATATTATTTTGACCTGATGGGTTTCTACAAATAATCAAGATGTGATGTTGCCTCAACCACAATAACTTGAGCTCTGCATGTCCATGACTTTAACTATTTCAGTTCCCAATGAATCCAACTATCAAATTCAGGCTCCCAATGTCACCCAAACAATTATAACTTCTAGGTGAAGTTGTAATTCCTGGTGGGAGAATTAGTAGTAGCAGCTCTACCCAGACTATTTAAATGCACAAATTTATTCCTCAGCAGAACTTTCAAGAAATTATGTAGGAACAACCCATATGGATTTATAACTGCAGCAATTTGTACTCCTGTTTTAAACTCTCACATGCATTTTCTCGCACTCCACAATATAAAGATGCAGCAACAGCTATGATTAACACACCAGATTTACTCCAAACTCCTTAAGTTATATGACACCGCCTCTAATTTTGGCTGAGATAATTTGGAGGACATTTTGACCAACCATTGGGAGATCAATGACATCCAACGCCACCTGGCTCAAATTGACACTGGAGCCATCCAATACTTGCAGAATGATTTGCCCAGCGATTGATCCAATTAACCACTGTCATGAATTAAAGAGTGGAGCGTTCCATTTTCACCCTCGTTGAACAAATTACCAAAGATTGCCAAGTGACCAAATCTCAGCTTGTTAATTTGTTCAACTGCATCCAGAAGCTGAGCAAAAACTTGCGATGATGCTGACTCCAGAAGTTACACTTCAGCATGAGACCCTTAGAGAAGCAGGACCCAGTGAGAGGGAAGCTGAGTGAGGGCCACTGGGCCTGGAGGTCCCCAAGGACCTCAGGGCGCCTCCTCACCTGCTGGATTATTTTTCAATGAAGACCACTAAGCCTGACTTAAAGCTCTCATTTGATGACTATTAATGGTTCCCAAGGAGCTGTTATGACTATTATGAGGGGGAACATCTTGATACTGATTTTACCTTCCCCTACTTGTATAACTAATACATGAATATTACTGAACCTTGCTCCATTCTGATCGCCTCTCAAAACCAAGCAAATCACCACATCAAGCGTATTATTGCCTAACTCCAAACATTTGAATCTAAGCAGGATGCTCTCTCTGAGCAATTGGCCCAATAGTCCAAGGAGATCAAAAATATACGCCAACTTTTAGATTCCAAGGCCTCCCTTTAGCACAAAAGGAATGCTACGCCACTATTCAGAATGATATAGATGAGATCCGCCATCACTTTGATAGGGCTATCCTGCATACTAATATAGATACCACAAAGCCCACTAACTCAGAATGCCTTCTCTCTCATGCTGTTCATGTACTCTACAAGTCCTTTGAATATAGAAACCTACCCTTAAGGAAAAATACGTCCCTGGTGCTGGTACAAATCCAGTCGTACCTCTTTGTATATGAGGGCGCTATGGAGCTGGCTGCCAACTGACAGAAATTCCAGCATATACAAACCTGTCTGGATGTCAAAGCATGAGAAATTATAATGACTTATTTCAAAACATGCACCACGTGGCCAGCCATTAAGGAGGCCTTTTTCAAAGAATTTGGCAGTAACTTAACCCTCTTTAACAGTAAGCAAGTTCATGCATATCCGCCTAAGACGAGGGGAAAATTATATTGAATTTGCTGAATGCTTCTACCATGAATCACAGGCGTTGGCTTGCTGTGACTGGGATACCTTGGATGATGTCAATCCCAGATGTTTTCTCCGCCTTCCAACACAGCACCAACTTGGTACTCTCTTTCAGAACGCTAAAAAATGTTTAAATCTATCCTCCACATCAAGGAACCAATAATGGAATTGCCTGAGACAGAACTATGCCAAGCTTCAAATAAGAAGAACCAATAAAATATTATACCGTCAGGCGCTTTCAGAGATTAAACTACATCGTTGTTCATGCTTATATTGTGGAATCTTAGCCATCAAGAAAGTTCATGTTGGTTGAAGCAAGCCGATGAGTCAGAATCTTTTCTTTCTTGTAACAATCACTTTAGTTAGTGATTTTAATTCAAACAGCAAATTTGGATAATCACACACAGGAAAGATGGGCGACTTTAATAACAAAAATAATACAACATGGGCGAGCGTCGCGGCAAGTGGTGCGCTTAATGGTGCAACTAAGGGCAAGAAACGCCCTGGAGGGGGACCAGGAACCCAATCTGCAAAGAAATCGCAAACTCAGACACCATCTGGGTTTATGGTATTTACTGTAAAACATGCGCAATACATGTACATTCAATTCAACCAACCTTTGTCAAAGGTGGAACACGGGATCAGACTCTTCCTTGGGGATGAGTCACCAACCCTGTGGGAGAAAACATGTGAGGCACAGGTCTCTTTTTCCCTCATGCGGTGTACGTAGCCACCAACAACATGGGCTGCAGCTGGATTGATATTGGTTTTGAAACAGCCAATGGAGCCAATGCCGCAGCAAAAATATGCATGGAAATTGCCCTCCCTGAGGGCAAAAAATTGTGCGCACCGCGCGCACCAGATGGAACAAAGCAAAAATTTTGTTTATCTCCTTTGACTCGCTCCCCACCAACCTTCCTCATAAGGTAATTGAGGAGGAGCTCTGCAAAGGTCTTGTGGCCTACGGAGAAATCCAACAACTTGAATTACAGCAATTTCGCTTAATGCCCGACCTGTGCATGGGCAAAGCTATTGTTGTAATCAACCCCTTCCCAGAAGTGGAAGAGGATTTATCCAGAATTCCACACGCAGCAGAATTTCACTTTGCAGATGGGGGCCAGTCAGCTGCATTCTGAGTTACACCAGAACGCGCACCACCCATTTGCAACCACTGTGGCTCACTGAGCCACAAGGAACATGCATGCCCTGTAAAAGAGGGCTTAATGGAAATTGATTTTTGTGAAGAAGCTATGGACGAAGATAATGAAAACTTTGCTAAAATGACTGATGGCCACCACCCATTCCGCTGGGGTGAAGATGGACTATACTCCATCGTGGACCCAGTTACAAGTAAACAGCGTAAAACAGCACAAAAAGCCCGCAAGAGAGCAGCGGCTGAAGCAGTGGCACATGCAGAATCCACCATTAACCACGGACAAATTCAGGAGGATATTTTAGATATTCACCAAACCAACCAATCAAAACAATATGCCCAGGTCGAAATTTTCTCAGTAACCAGACTGAGCCACAAAGCGTCATCAGTCATGCACATACTGAGGAACAATGCAACCACAATTTGGGTGAAAATGCGGTGCACAATGCAACAAAGTTGAACCTCAAAAATATAAAATCTAATCAACAACCTGAATCAAATCAACATGAGACCTGTGCAGGAAAAGTTGATGCAAATGCAAAAAACTGCAATTCCCTTGAATCATTGGGTCAGATCAAGGGAATAAACAATGGCAGTGAAAGAATTTGAGTACAGACGCAGAGCATGGCCAAAATGAGCCGCGGTGGGATAGGACCAGAGGGTCCTCCCAACCGCTCCTGAGGCGCCACGGGCACCTCAGTGTCAATAGGGACGTTAAATATCGCGGGAGCCAGGGCTCATATGTCCCAAGCCAAAAGCTGGCATTCCTGTGAAAACCTCTTGTAGACATCTTGGCCATCCAAGAAACCCACTGCCTACAAGGGGAAGAAGAATCCTGGTCAACCAGGGTCGCACCATCACAATAAGTATGGACATCTCACTGTGGGGTGATAGTCCAAAACAACAAAAAATTTAAAATTACAAATTCATCATCACACTTGCACGGTCAAGTCCTGGTAGCAACAATCACATGCCAAGATGAAATAATTGTTAGCATGTATCTACGCACCGTGCACTGCAACCAAGAGAAATTTTTTTTGAAAAACTTTCTACCCTCACCCTCCCACCAGATATCATCATGTTAGGCGATTTCAACTGCTGGGATAACCCCAATACAGATCGATGGCCTAATCCCAGGGGATACCCACCTGGACACATTGAATATCACACAATGAAGGCATCTCTTGGCTTACAGGATGCTCTTCCTCCCAATTCACCAATCCTTTCCCATATGACAAGACCCAACATACATGAGGGACTGCTCATATCAATGAGTTGGATTGACCACATCCTCATCCCACAATCCCACCACTCAAGAATCTCTAAATTTACAACAAAAAAGATCAATTTTTCTGATCACCAATTAGTTATGGTGCAGTTAGCGCCAACCCAATCCCACACACAGGTGTCGCCTTGAAGAAAGCTTCACCCAGAAAATATAAGATTGCCAGAGATATCTGACTGGGTTGAAAAGAAGGCTACAAACCCAGAATTCACAGCCCCATTTACTTTGGATCCCATCAGAACATGGGAAAATTTCAAAAAAGATTTAATCAACAAAACCTGACATATTGCATCTCATAAATACACCGCAGACATGACCATAATCAAGCGTACCTTGGCAGAACTAGACCACCTGGAAATAAATACTCTGAGATCTGGCTATAGCCCTAATTGGGGACGCAAATGGGCAGAAATTTCAGCCTGACTTAACAATCTCATCATTGAACATCAACACAGAATTAAAGTATTGAACAAAGGCAAGTTCATAAAGGAAGGCAAAACCTGTTCAACATACTTTTTCCGCTAATTCCACTCCCACAGAAACCAGCCCACGTACACACAGGCCTGCAAGACCAATGGCACTGTGACAACTGACCCTGAGGAGGTCAAGGTGGAAGTACACCGCTATTACACCAAATTATATTGTGATATACCAACAGATCCACAAAAAATTAAAGAATTTATTCAAACTGCCAAGATACAAAGTACACCACCAAATTACAATATACTATCCCTTATCACACGGGAGGAGCTTTGGGAAACAATTCGCGGTACACCACGTAGGAAATGCCCAGGGCCTGATGGGATACCCCTACAAATTTTACAAAAAATATTTTCAACAAATCACCCCCTCCTATTGGCGTCAATGAACCAGAATTTGTTGAAAACACGCCTATTACCAGGAGGCCATGAATCCTACGTTATAACCTTGTATAAAAAGGGTGACAAGTTGGACCTGGCCAACTGGCGCCCAATTGCACTCTCCAACACTGACACAAAAATTTCTAACAAAAATTCTAGCAGCTAGATTAGGCGCAATTGCATCTGACGTCCTATCACCCAACCAGTATGGGTTTATACCAGGGCGTTCAATATGGAACAACATTCACCCTGTTGCAAATATTTGCCAATCCAAAGAAACTGGTGCCCTGGTCTTCTTGGATCAGTAAAAGGCGTATGACCGTGTTAGCTGGCCATACCTAAAAGAATGTCTACATGCCTTCAAACTCCCACCAAGATTCATAAAATGGGCGATGCTCCTAACAGAATCTTCAACCATGGCTGTATGCGGCCCTGGATTCCTAACAAACAAAATTAAACCACACAGAGGGCTCAAACAAGGGGATCCCCTCAGCCCACTGCTATACAATTTTAGCTTTGACCCGCTCCTCCGAGTAACTGACTCACATCTCATGGAGATAACCGCACAAGGACAACCAACAGTCAAGATACTGGCCTTTGCAGATGACTGCGTAGCAGGTATAGCAAACAATGAAGATGCCCAACAGCTGGAACACACTCTAGAGGAATACTCCAAGGTGAGCAATGCATCGATCAACAAAAGGAAGACAGAAATCATCCTCTTAGGCAAATACACAAACAATTGGGCCACAACATCAGAACCTCACACCAACACTCGAAGAAAAAACCTAATTATATTACCCTTTGCAACACCTCCCACCACCACTCCTGTCTGACACCTTGGAATCTGGCTAGAATCAGGGGATATGCTAATGAGACAATGGAAAGTAACCTGTTACAACGGGTATCCAAACGCGTCGCCTCCCTCAAGGGAAGAACCCCAGGATTAACAGGACGAGTTACAGTTGCTAACTCGCTCATCCTCCCAATACTGTGGTACCAGGCCCATGCGATAGCCTTCTCACCTACCTTTATAACCTCAATTCGCGCGCTTATCCAGGGCTGGCTGTGGCCTGGCTCTCACCCTCCTATACGGATGGAAACAATATTTGGCCCACGCTCAAGCGGAGGCATGGGACTAATAGATTTTGAGAGCCATGCCAATCACATCCTAGGTACCTGGATAAAGGAAATCCTTGCTCCAGACCTCCCACAACAACATTGGTCCAGAGCAGCAAGGACTAACTTTGCACAGGCGCTCAAACTAACCAACCCACATAGTCCACCCAGACTACTTTCATACCTTGCCAAGCACCCTACTGCAACGGGTCCACATGGAACCTCCCCTCATTTCAAACATATCCTCTGAACTATCCGCCATATGGGATGGACCATAGAGAACATGGGTATTATACAGGGAAGGGGACGACCCAGCCCCCAATTTAAATTAAGAAACCCAGAAAACCACCCCCAGAGGGATATGCTCGCAACAACCTCAAGCATAGCTAGGATAGAATACCTAGATATGCTGGACATTCCCTATGATTTAACAACACAGAAAGCAATGTGGAAAATGACACACCACCCACTCCTACAACCAAGGATAATAGCAAACGCCTGGCGCTGTTTGAGAAGGACCTATAGGATGGCGGACCGCTCCAACTCCCTCCACAAAACATGTGCAGTATGTGGAGGGGAGGGATCCCTACATCACCGCCTAGAAACATGCCCCCCAACCAAAGCTATATGGCAGGAAGTCGCACGCCTGCTCAAGATTCAAAACGAACAGGAATTCTCGATATCAAAGAGTATCTTCGTGCTCCAGATTGAGTCACCAATCCCATCTACACTCCGCTCCCTAATAATACCCATTGCAATGTGGACAATACACACAATTGCATTAGATGCGTTCAAGGGCATGGTCCCAACCATTCATGGGATTATTAACAGATTCCATGTCCACTTACTAGAGCACTTCCAAGCCTGGCTCTATGGATATATGAGACCAAGACAAAAAGCGCTCATAGAATCATGGTTCCCACTCTGGTTCCTCCACACAGACCCTTTCCTTCACACCTGCTCCATAGCAGGGGAAACCCCTTGGAGTAGTGCACCAACCCCCCATACCTGGCAGTCCCGCTGGCAACAGGGGTAACTTGAGTACCCTGGGGTGCCCAATTTTTATATTTCTTAGTTATTCTCTTAGTTTCACATATATTCGGTAATGTCTGTCCCCTGGTCAGCTTACCTCGGTTAAATAAAAAAGCCGATGAGTCAGGAAAAGAGGGGTCAGCTTAGGGCGTGAGGAACCCTCTGCTGATGATGCAACGCCTCAACCTCAACCTTCTGCCACTCCACGCGCTGAGTGTTATGTTCTGGAGAAACCTGATGAATTAGACGCTCCAGATAATATGATTTTTAAATATAAGCTTTACTTCCTCTTAGTTTGCCTTTTTCAAACTTCACCCTCAAGAAAAATTTATTTACTCATTCCCCACTATGCACTGAAGTTACTCAAGTTGAAGTTCCTTGTTCACAAGGTAAAGATTTAGGTCATCATTGACATTGGCTTCCCCATCAACGTCATTTACTCTCAGCTGGTCAAGCGGATAAAGGTTGCACCAGACTATAATCACACCCTAGACTATGGAATGGTGGGACTTTATTGTACCCACTCCCTGGGAGCCTACTTCTCCTTGACTCTTTGATTTGGCTCTCTGGCTGTTATAGCTCCTGCTATTGTCTTGGAAAATAATGGTTACAACTTTATTATTGGCACCCAGTTTCTAGTTTAATTTGATATTCAAATAATATACAAGGATTTTTAATTTTCTATTTTTAAGGTACCGCATTTATCTGTTTGTAAAAGACGCTCCTATGGAGAGAGGGAAGAGGAAACCCAAATGCGGCCTACTGGAGCACCCAGACCACATCAACAGTTAGAGTATCAGGTAATTGGACCAAAAACCAAGCTGCTGCCTCCCCACGAAGAGGCTATGGAAGGAATACCTATGTATGCGCTGGTACACGTAGTCATGTCACCAAAATTATAGATCTTAGTGGAGACTGGTATCTAAATTACCATACCACTAGCACTTATTGGAAATTTAAGGAGAGAGTAACCTGGCTATATAAGAACCCCTTATCTTTCCTGGAGTGCTGGATCCCACTTACTGGGGCCCTTTGACTGTCTTAATGGCCAACTTTACTGATCATCCAATGCAGATAACTTGGAAAAGACCTGTAACATATGTCCAGATATTTCCCGTTGACCATAATGAGTTCTTTTGAGGATTGGAGACCTGCGAGACTTAGGGATAGATGAAAATGTTATGATAGCCTGAGTTGAAATGGAAATCTGCAACACGCTTAATTGCAAACAATAACAACAGGCTGACACCCTAATCAAAGAATATGCCAATATTTCTACATGGGCCCAGAGGATTTGAGGACAATGAAGGGGGTGCAACATCAAGTGCTTACCAGCGATGCCCCTCCAATTTGCGCCCTCCCCTATCAGAAGTCTAAAGTTGAGGAAGCCTAGGCTGCAAAAAAAGTAAAAACAACTATTGGATTCCAAGCTGCTAAAACCATCCCAGAGCCCCTGTGCCTCGCCATTGTTGCTTGTGAGGAAGATGATGGAGAGAATCGTGTGGTAATGGATTATTGCTGTCTGAATGCCATTACTCAAAACATAGCTGCCTGCTACCTTAGTAATGATGACTCCATACGCCTTTTAGCCATATCCAAATTTTTCTCTACAATGGATCTTTCCAGAGGGTACTGGAAAATAGATCTTGCGCTAGATGACTGAAAGAAGTGCACGCTTATAGCAATTGAAGGTTTATTCAAACCCACTTTAATGCCTTAAGGACTGTACAACGCCCTGGCCACTTCCAGAGGGCCATGGACTGCCTGTTGGGGAACCTGAAAATATTGTGTGTGCTGGTCTACCTGGATGATGTAATTGTGTTTTAATGCATGTTTTACCAGCATTTGGCCCACTTGAAGGAAGTTTTCAGATGGCTATTCTCTGCTGCATTGAAATTAAAGCCCACCAAGTTTCATTTTCTTCCAAACCAAAATGGAATTTCTCTGACGTAAAGTCACCCAAAAAGAAATTTCGCCCTTGCCTGAAAAGGTAATTGCTATCAAGAAGATGACTCAACCCAGCAATTTGCATGCCATTCAGGTTTTCCCTGGCATAATTGGGTACTAATTATGGTTTATATTTCACTTCTGTGAGCTTGCCAAGCTGCTAACCTATCTCCTCCATAAAGAGGTTCCTTTCCAATGGGAGGATACCCAGACGCATTCCTTTGATGTCTTACAAAAAGCCCTGACTATGGCCCCTATTCTGGTGCATCCTGAGTTCAATAAACCTTTTGTTCTATTTACCGATGCTAGCAATGTGGTTGTGAGGGCTATTCTGGCTCAACTGGATGCAAACCAAGTTGATTACTCCATAGCTAACTTTAGTAAGACACTACCCGAGTGGAACAAAATTACAGCGTAACCATTTGTGAGTGTTGAGCTTTGCTATTGGCCATCAAACATTTCCTTCTTTTCTGTACAATTATCATTTCAGCATTTTGAGGGATCACGCCTCACTAAGATGGTTGCAACAGATGAAAGATTTGCGTGATAGATTAGCCTGATGGTCCTTAAGCTCCAGAATTACGACTTCTCAATATTCCATTGGGTGGGGATGATACACCAGAACATTAATGAGTTGTCCCTACTAACTATATTGGCCTTTTATGCTTCTGAAGAGGATTGAATATACAAGCTCATTGCAAAACTGGAAGAGTGGAGCCATGAGCCGTTGATAACACAAAAAGCATTTAAAGCAGATGGCTGCTCATACTCAAGTTGAAAACAGATTGTTTTATAAGCAGGTCAAGGCCTCTTGGCTACCATATGTTTGACCCTCCACCTGGACCAAAGCCGCTCTGGAGGCTCATGCTGCCATGTGACACAGAACAGTAAAGAAAACACATTGATGGCTAAGAGACTGCTGCTACTGGAAGGGAATGATCAAGGCAGTCCAGAATGTTGTTGACTCATGCTTCATATGTGTAAAATAGAAGCCGCCCTATCCTCTATACCAGCATCACATCATGGGCTCCACGGCCCCATTTGCCCTGATTAGCATCAACGCTATTAGACCCTTTCCTAAAGTGATGTTTGGTTACCATTTTATCATTCTCAAAGCTGAACAATTTACAAAATGGGTTGAGACTATAACAGCTGCCTCCCTGACTTTCAAAGCCACCGCATCCTTCTTGCTGAAGCAGGTCTTTAGTCGCCACAGCAGTATTAAGGTGCTGCTATCTGAAAAGGGTACCAATTATATTTCAATTGTGGTTGCAAATCTTAAATCTCTAATGGGTACTTATCATTCTTTTATTACACCTTATCACCTGGCTACCAATGGAGCTGTGGAGAGAGCAAACGGTTCCTTAGTTGCCATCCTTCTCAAGATGCTTCCTCCAATTCTTCAAGATGGAATGAATACTTACTGGCGGCCTTATTAGCATATTTCATTAGCGATCATCAAATCATTCAAATGTCACCTTTCCGAGCCATTTATGGCTGAATATAATTTTACCCTCTAGTGTGCAGCCTATACTTTAAACTTCCACTCCAGAAACCACTGACTTAGCCATAAAAAATTCACTGACAAATTTTTTAGGCTACAAGCATCAGCCGCTAAATCCCTGGGTACTATTTGACACAGGAAGCTGATCAAAGGAATGCCCAGCGGCCAGTCCTGCCTAAATTCCAGTTAATGAGACTTCATCCTATTTTACCATCACCAGTGCAGTGGACAAATTCATAAATTTGACACTATGTGGTCAGGCCCATACTGTAAATATACCAATGGTGTCCTGAATGTTTGATTGCCTCTGTGAAGTTGGGTGCCGTTATAAAATTGGGTGTATAATAGATTCCTCCAAAATTATGTCCCCCCACAGCAATATCTTGAGGGGGGCATTTTCAAGAATCACATGAGTTTGATAAACATGAGTGAGAATTAAACATGACCTGAATCGCAACTCAGTTGAAGAAACTCCTCCAATTCAATGAGTATTGAAACTGACTCAGATAATGAACTCCCAAAAGAGCAAAAGGAAACTCAAGCCCTGGAAGGATCTACTAATTCAACTAGCAGAGGCACCAAGTCATCTGGTGAAGATCTTGTCACTCAGAGGTCCCAAAATCTGTCACCCTTGGAAAAGAGCTTCTCTTACAAAGTAAGCCTACGCCTCCTGCCACATTGTCAAAGAGGTTTACTTACCCAACTCAATCCTGACAATCACTCCATCATCCCCATAGGTAATCTCAAGTATCTCGATGGCCTATAAATATCTCCAAATTTTGACCCAATAAAGATGCCTTCATACTTCCTAGTTATTTTCAATAGTGATTATTTTGCATGTTTATACAGAGGTTTTTTGATCCTCAAACAGAGATTGCTTCCATTAAGTACTTCCGCTGAGAGATATTTCCTGGGGTGATGTTAGCCACCCCACCCACGGTTGTGCCCAAGTTTTTGGTGATTAGGTTCACACAGACCCAGTGCAGCGGGGGCAGTACCCCAGATTTCATCCCACAAAGTTGCCTGCACTGGGTGCCCTAATGGGCACACAAAAACTCAGAGATATATGCCTTGGGTAACCCTTTCCCTAAGAGATTCTGTTGTAGTTGTATTCAACTAGTGATTGAGCAGCCTTTGAAGGCCCTGACCTTCATAGAAATTGACGAATTTTAACAGCCAATATGGTTAATTCAGAGTTCTTGAGCACCAAGGAGTCCAGTAAGGGTTGCAAACTACTTTCCAGTTAAGAAATACATCCATATATTGCTTCAAAAGGTGCATCTTGTTTATTTGAGGGTAACTTATATGATACGCTAATAGGGCGTTGGACAGATAGTGCTTTCAGCGCATAGGATCAGAGGTGGCCATCTAATGTGATATTAAAACTAGTGTCCCATTAGCACGATCAATAACCCCATTGGTAGATGCCTTATATGGGAAGTAAAACCTTAATTAGTGCTGAATAGTGAAGTTAGTTATTAAACTCCCTGAAAAGTTAAGTTGAGTCCAGTATCCAAAAGTAAAATTTGCAGGCATCCACGCTGAGCGATTTTGTATCACTAAGAGATATTGCTGTACCCTTTGAAGTTGTAGCTGGATTGTAATCGCCTTGAATCATTTAGTCAAAAGATCTATGTCAAATAGCATATACTTATGCTCATGTTAACCGGAGGGTAAGGGGCCCAACACATTAATACTGAAAGCATTGAAGGGTTCAATGGAGCCACCAATTGATGTTGATACTGATAAATATCCCAATCTTGTGTAAAGCAAGTTATAAGTCTTTCATACTTCTTGGATAGTTTCAACCATCTCTTCCAATAGCAGTGTTTTCTTAACCACTCATGAGTCTTCTTCACCGATCCATGTCTACAGTTATATTTCCTTAAAGGATGACTTCAGTATAGGAAAATGGAATATGTGTGGGAGCCACTTTCATTTGCCTTTCTTGTATATCATCCCTTTTTTGATTAAGTGTCCCTGTTCATGTTCAGAAGATCAGCTTGTGTCTCATGGGTCTTTAGTTCCCACCTTTTGCCTGGCTAATTAAATTATACAAGTAATCCTCCTCAGATGGTAAGAAAGATAACACCAGCATCCTTGAGATCCTGTCACACTTTTTATTTTTATGCCCCTGTGCAAGGAATAAAATTAAATATGTAATTCTGCAATCATAGCACCCCTCAAACTTATAATCAGTTATGGTACTACTTTTTATGTAAGCATTGGAGTAAGGTGTGGTTAGTAATGACCATAGAGTTGTGATGGATTGGGGCAAGCCTGATCTGCAAATCAACCTCATGATTATTGTTTTTAAATACGCGCATGAATTTAGAGCCAGATTTGAAAACTCTGACCAATCAGGAAACCACTAGAAATGGAAATAGTAGGTAAGGATTGAGGGATTCAAGAATTAAGGACTAATCCAGCATATTGAATTACCAGTGTCTCAAATCCTCTGAATTTTCATTTATGTGGGATATGAGACTTTCCTGAGCAACAATTTGGATGACACTTGAGATCCTAATCTAGGGTATTAGCAATAATTTAAACTATTGAAAATGATTTAAAAATGAGGAAATGGCAAGTGTAAATAAAGGTCCATTTTTCAATAGAAAAACTACAATAAAGAATTCAGATTGCTTGCTTTAAATTTAAGTTTTATTTTAAAAGAGGAATTTTGGTTGAAATACTCAGAACAATGAGCTCAGCAAGTGAGCTAGGCCAGGCATTGGCCTCGTTTGTGGCACTATCTTGGGGTCTAGCTTTTCTGCTTGCTTGCAGCATTGCTAAAACCTTAGTCTGTGAATACGTCATGAATTCTGTAAATGTCACATGGGTGAGAGGGTTGTTCTCTGCAGGATTATCAGTCATGTGGTCAGTGACATGGCTGGTGCTGCCCAACTCGTTTGTCACATATTGGCAAGAACCTGTGCATTACATAAAACGAAATTTAAATACCTTTCTCTCCATCTTGTGGGGCCCCAGGAAGAAGAGGTGGTTACCAATGGATAGGAATGAAACCAACATCTCTTGACCGTGGTTATGATGAGATTTTCGTTGGAATTTTTACTGTGTGAAGTGGGACGATTATGGGGCAACAACTCAACAAACCATAGTGGTCCAGGCGAAACCTAAATCACCCACCAGTCAAGTGGCGTTATCCATGGAGGCGTTGGATAAACTTCCCCAAGTAATGGCGCAGATCTGCTTCCAGGCACGGTTGGCACAGGTGACAGGGGGGTACCCCTCTCTCACTCCAACTAGCCCAGGTGGTGGAAGCATCACCCCCAGAATTGGCGGGAAGATTCCAGGAACTCATCAAGGAACAGGAGAGTTTGCCAAATTCTATGGAGGAGTGCATGGAGTTGATCAACCGGACAGCATGACTGGATGAAGCAAAAGATGAGACCTGGTTGGCACTATTAGCAGTCAGCCAGGGTCATAGCTCTGTAGAGGAGTATGCACGGGTCTTCCATCCACTGGCAAAGGCAGCACAGGTTGTTGATTCCCAGTCCTCACAAATGTTCCGCAAGGGGTTACAGGCAGATTTGCTGGCAGTCTTTGCAGCAGCAAAGGTCCAAGCTACGCTGGGGGAGGAAGTGACTTTAGAGGTTCAAGTCAAAAAACAATTAGCAGTACATGGGACTGGCAGGAGGAATCAATGTCACCAGGGAAGGTACTGTCCCCAGTAAGCGGCCATTCCAGTCAAGGGAGTGGCACCCAGCCCCAAGAAACGTGATAAATGTTCAAGGAGGAGGGAGCCAAGTGAATATGTCAAAATTTTCCATCAGCCAATTTGCAAGTGAAAGACTTGTCCAAAAATAAATCGACTTCTTCACTTTATTTTCAACTGTTTATCCCCATAGAGTTGCATACAGATGGGGAATGGAAAGGGCAATGGCCCTGATAGATACTGGGGTAGAAAAGAATTATGTTGAACTGTCATTGGAAGAGCGTTTGAAGCTGCAAGTTCAGGAATAACTTGTGGTAGTTTTTGCTGATGCCTCATGGAGGGCGCCATCATGGTGCGTATGCCCTTCAGTGAAGGTACAGCAGGCCCCATTCAGGTTTTGTATGCGGTTTTGTGCAATTGAGAGCCTGACCCACCCAGCAGTATTTGGGATGCGGTGGTGGCATCAGTTCAGACCCCATATCGATGTGCCTTCCAGTACCATAACCTTGTACCCAAGGAGGGGTCCACAGACGGGGTGGAGGCTGGTAGTAGGAAACCAGAAGTTAGATGAGCTTCAAACCCTGGGGGTCAGGCAGGAAGAGGTCTTACCTGCAGAATACCAAGATTTTGTGGGGGTCTTTGGTCCAAAAAGGTATTCACCGTTTTCCTCCACTGGGCCATTTGCATTCTCTTTCCAGTTTAAGGAAGGGTCAGAGCTTCCCCATGGATGCCCAGTTTACACATTGAATGAATGAGCCAATGCCATATTGGAGGACCATGTGAGTTCAATGTTGAGCAAAGGTTTTATTGAGCTATCAAAATCAGCTGTGGTATCTCCAGTGTTGCTAGTGCTCAAGGCAAGTGGAGAGTTACGGCCATGCATGGACTACTGGAGGTTAAATGCGGTCACAGAACCAGATCCTTACCCAATACCACTAATGAAAGATACCTTGCCAATAGTCATGGGATGCAACATTTTCATCAAAGTTGATTTGGCAGATGCATATAACCAGGTACCTGTGAGGCCAGAGCACCAAAGATACACGGGATTTAAGTTCCACCTTGAAATGTTCCAATATCGAGTTATGCCATTTGGGCTGCACAATGCCCCAGTGGTATTTCAATAAATGATCAACTTGATACTCTGTCATTTGATTGGTTGGTGTTGTATCGCTTATATGGATGACATCCTGGTGTTTTCACGTTACAAGAAGGCTCATGTACAGGATGTGTGGGAGGTCCTGTTGGCATTGACTGGGGGTAGGATTACGGCTGAAGCCTTCAAAATGTGAGTTTAACCAAGAGCCAGTCAAGTTCCTAGGGAATGTGATATTCGGAAAAGGCATGGGGGTATGCCCTGATAAGATCCAGGCGGTGCACACATGGAAAGCTTCAACCAATCAAACAGGTGTAAGAAGTTTTCTGGGGATGGTAAATTTCCTCAGGTGGTTCAAGAAGAATCTATTAAAGTTAGTCTTGTCACTTACATGACTAACGCAGAATGTGCCGTTCATATGGGGGGAATAAGAGGAGCGGGCATTCAACCTGCTGAAAAAAGCTCATTTTGGCGCCAGTCCTTGCCCATCCAGATCCTGGAAAACCTTACGTGGTTGAAACAGACGCCTTGAATTTTTCTTGGGAGCAGTACTCCTACAGAGGGAGGAAAATGGGTTGGAGCACCTGGTGTGTTATTTCAGCCAGAAAAGGATTCCTGCAGAAATGAATTACTGATATATGACAAGCCCTACTGGTGGTAGTTGCGGTGCTGTAGGAGTGGCAGCACCACTTGTTGTACGCCCGTCATCCCTTCATAGTATGTACAGACCATTGGGCACTGGTATATTACTGAGAGACCAGGAAAATGAGTCAGAGCCAAGCCCATTAGCAGGTGGAGCTGGCTCAGTTTGATTTCCAAGTGTAATACCGTCCAGGAGCTGTTAAAATCATAGAAGATTGGTTGAGCCAGGATGTGGGATTAGCGTACAAGAAGGCTGAGTTGGAATAGTATAACACAGCAACCATGTTCCAGGAAGACCAATTTGCCATAACTGTGAGTGAGGAGGATGAACTGGAGGGGGAAATCTGAAGAAAGCAAAGGAGGTCATCATTCAGGCAGAGGTTATGGGCAGAAACACCAGAGGGCCAATGGCATAGCCTTCATCATACATATGAAAAGAAGAATGGAATTATATGTCACAACTCACGGATTTGGGTTCTGAACCTATCACTGCAGTGGGTTATACTGCAGGCATCGCTTGACCACCCACTGGCAGGACATATGGGGGTTGCAAAGATGAGCAACTTAGTGCAAAAGAAGTATTCATGGCCAGACTGCAAAAGGATATAAAATGTGGCGGAGTGCTTGGTTTGCACGCATTTGAAGCCCTCACAAAAGCAGCCCATGGGTAAGTTAGTCCCACTCCAAATTCTAAGTCAGCCGTGGGGTCAGTTAGCGTGGATTTCATTACAGGGTTACCTAAATCTAGTGGAAGGATGTAATAATGGTTGTTGTCAATTAGTTAACAAAACATGCCGAGTTTTTACCATGTACCTCAAAAATCTCAGCAAAGAGCACTGCAAGTGTTTTTATTGATGAGGTATTCACCATCATGGCCTACCGGCAGAGATCACTTCAGATCATGGTCCCCAATTTTTATCAAAATTCTGGTCAAGTCTGCTCAGTAATTTAAAGATTCGCCCGTGTAGGGATTCAGCATACCATACCCAGTCCAATGGGCAAACAGAGAGGGTAAACCAATATTGGAGCAATAACTCCAATGCTATATCTCAGATTGTCAGGATAATTGGTTTACCTGGATTAGACTCGCTCAGTTTGCTTACAATAACCTCCACCAATCGTCAACAGGAATGTCACCACTTTTTTGCTAATCATGGATCCAATCCAGCGTTGGATGAGGGATAAAACGGTGGAGTATGCCAGGGGGCAGATGAATTATCCTGAAGAATGACTGAAATTGGAAGGAAATTGAAAAACAACTTGGAGCGCACCACAGCATGGCAAAAATGGTATGCAGATTAGAGAAGAGCGCCAGACCCATCATTTGCTCCAGGGGATTGGGTATTGGTGGTGGAAAAGAATTATGTGGTACCAGTGAAGATCCAGAAACTTGATCCGAAGTTCTTAGTCCCCTATAGGGTGATTATGGTTGTTAACAAGGTGGCATTTGAATTGGACCTCCTGGAAGGGTTGAAGGCCCATCCAGTTATCCATAGTTCACAACTTTAAAAATTCTAAGGGCAGGGACCAGAGCGGTCTGGGCCACTGAACTCATGGAGGAGAACAACCAGGAATATGAGGTTGAGAAAATCCTGAGGGATCGTCGGGTCAAGGGTGCCAGCAATTTCTGGTAAAATGGTTGGGATATCATTGGAGGAAGCGACCTGGCAAACATTAGAGGAGTGTGAACGCTGCCCCAAGAAGATCTGGGAGCTTTTGGATTTACAAGGGGGTGATGTGATGGATCAGGGACAGCCTGATCCGCACATCAACCTCATGAATATTGTTTCAAATTCACACATGAATTTGGAGGTTGGATTTGGAAAGTCAGACAAATCAGGAAACCACTAGAAACGGAAATCGTAGGTAAGGATTGTGTGATTCGAGAAACAAGGACTAATCTGGCATATGGAATGACTGTTGTCTCAAATCCTTTTGATTTTCTTTTATGTGGGATATGAGACTTTCCCAAGCAACAATTTGGATGTCATTCAAGAGCCTAATCTAGGGTTTTAGCAGTAATTTAAACTATTGAAAATGCTTGGAAATGAGGAAATGGCAACTGTAAATACAGTTTCATTTTTCAATAGGAAAACTACAATAAAGAGTTCAGAGTGCATGCTTTAAATTTAAGTTTTAACTTTATAAGAGGAATTTTGGTCAGAATAACCAGAACGATGTGCTCAGCAGGTGAGATAGTCCAGGCATTGGCCTCATTTGCAGCACTATCTTGGGTTCAGGCTTAATGCTTGCTTGCAGCATTGCTGGAACCTTAGTCCACAAATATGTCGCAAATTCTGAATATGGCACGCAGGTGAGAGGGTGGCTCTTTGCAGGATTATCAATAATGTGGTCAGTGACCTTTCTGGTGCTGCAAACTCATTCGTCACATATTGGCAAGAACCTGTGCATTACAAGAGTAAGTTTCATATAGATAAATGTGAAAGTATTAATTTCCAGTATTATGGCTAGGCATTCTCTTTTTGTAAAACTGTAGTTTTGTTCTGACTTGCTCAAAGTCTTGCTGTATACGCCACAGGATAGATTACTTAATATTCATTGTGTTGCGCTAAGATAGCCCCAACAGTTACATTTCTGGAATCAGCAAACAATAGTAATATTTAATGGACATGCAGATGAACTAGGATAGGCTTCATACAGAGGGTGGTTCTCAACACATTGAAGTCCTTTTCGTTCTCAGGTCGCCATTGAAGGGTTAACTTCCTTAGAAGATAGATGAGGGATTCAGCTAGGTCAGCGAGCTGAACAATAAACTGGTGAGAGTACCCACCATGCCTAGGATTGTTTGGATATTCATGAGGCTCTGGATCGTGGCATCCTCTCAATGGCTATAGCTTTGTCAGAAATGGGGTGGACCCTTGCTTCAAAAACTTGTTCCTGAGAGAAATTATCTTAGATTGGAAGAAAAAATATTTTGAGAATTTGATCCCGAAGGAGGCTTTTGGAGATGATTGAAGACTACCTGTAGGTGCTCCAGGTTGCTGTTGAGGTTTTTGAAAGTAAAGTGATGTCATTGAGGTAGACAGGAACACAAGAAAATTTTAAAGTCTCTCAGTACTCCATCCAAGGCTCGTTGGAATGTGGCAGGTGCATTGCAGAAGCCTTTGGACATCCTGGTTAGCTTTAATAATCCCTCATTAACCATAAGCGCGCACTTAAATCTATCTCTGAGTTCCAATTCTACTTTCCTGTATCAGATTGTGAGACAAATCATAGAAAATTATAAGGCTTAGAAAGCAAAAGATTGAGTCATCAATCTGGGGCAATAGGTAGCTATCCTTTTTAGTAATAGAGTTGAACATTTGGTAGTCCATCACCACCTTATGGCTACCATATTTCTTATAAATTAGTAATATAGGTGAAGCCTAAGCTATAGAAAGTCACCATTAACGCAGCATATAATAATCGTCTGAGCTCAACAGACACCAGAGCTTCGTTGATCTTTCTCTTTCTATATAAAATGGAATTGGATAGGATTAGCGTCTCCAGACTTGACATGATGTAGGACGCCCTTCATTTTCCCAAATAGTAGGTGGAGGTTAAGAAAAGGCTAAAGTACTTCTTTTAGCAACTGCTCATTTTGGGCCCATTGTTCACTAGTTACCCAGCCAAATAGAAGTATCTACCAAGGCTATCAAAGGAGGAGACTTTAGTCTAAAATCGCATAGACTCCCAAAGTTACGTACATCATCAAATTTTCTACAGGCAGTATTTTAGGATATGTACATGCTCAGTGAAAACTTCCTGTGTATGAGGGTGCTTCAGTTGCCACAACAACAGGCATAGAATACTCTGCTTCAACTAATCAGTATTTAGAGAGTAAGAGGGGGAAGGTTCCCCATCATTTTTTGAGTTGTTAGGTTTTAAAAATGATAGTGACTTCTCGCCTACAAGCTTCCTTTAGCTTAAACAGTAGGTGATACCCTTTGGTAACTATGGACTAATGAGAACATAAACCTAAAATTTTAATAAAATTTCAAAAAAGATAATAAAGCTGGAATTTTTTATGAAATAAATTTTTTTTGGCAAAGTAAAACTATAACCTAAAAACCTACCATTAACAGGGTGCTGGGTTTTAGGTTGGGTGGGAGTAAGAAGGTATTAAGCTGAATTTTTTACTAAGGGATGATTACTGACTTCAAACACTATAACTAGCAGTTTTGAACCCCAATTCCTAATTTGATAGTTTATAAACATTGTCTCAACTTTTTCTCAATTGTGTCAATATTGGCCGAATTTTCCGCGCAATTGTTGGATCACTTTTCTATTAATAACATGTCTGAATTCATTTTGACAAATTCGGTATTTGATGCCAGGTTTGATCCCTGTTTTTGGCTCTTCCCCTGGCTTCTTGACCAAATTTGCATTAGTACTTAAATTTTCCTCTTCCAGGTTGACTCCTGAATGAGTCTCCTGTTGGGGATGAGGAATGGAGCTCAAGTTATTGTTTTCTCTAGAACTAAAAAATCTATACATTGTTTTTCTCATCTTTTCCCCAAAGTTTTTTTTGCAGATTTAGAAACTAGGGTGGTTTAAAAAGTAGATTGGGGGAATAAATATAGGAGTCAGGGAGGGGCTTCAGCTACTTAAATCTCTTCCAGGGTACACCATAAGTCTGAGATTTGGGTAAGGGTTGGAGCCTTTGATATTAACTTTTATAATCAAAAAGGATAAATGACCTTTTTTATCTTAATAGCCAGAGATAAGGGCTTCCACAGTAAGAAAACATAAGCGTCTAGAGTATTGGCCTCCTGGTCCTAGGTTTATTGGTTTGGTATTCCAGAAACACTGAGATGGACCCGCATAAGTGGGATCCAAAATACTGGGGCAGGTCAGGTTTTCTTAATGGATGGGTTGTTCATGCCTTATATCTCTAGTAAGTGCCCTAAAGGGGTTTTGAAAGGTAGCCTGGTGTCAATGATAACCTGGGACTTGGGCGGCATAGTAGTCGACCTCGAAAGTGGCTGGCATGCCCAATTGTACATCTAACACAGGAGTGGGAATCCGCATCCACAGGTCCCTCACATGGTATATAATCCTATAGATCTGATCCTCATTTTCCAAAGGCATGCCCAAGTTTTATTCTCCGACTTGGCATCTTGAGATGTCGCTTAACCAGTGGGACCCTATGTCACAATAGAGATAAAACACATCTTCATAGTGTATGCTGGAAGAGTAGCCACGGAAAGACTGATACTGGGAAAATGGTGTAGCTGGGGTTATCTAGGGTGACTGCTGAGTTATTAAGTGCCATCTTGCCAAAATGGATATGTATAGATGTGAAGTCTCAATGGATTGAGTGCATTGAGGTCCCTCTGTACCATACTCCATATAGTGGGTTAAATCATGAGCTATATTACACATTTCAAAGGATTTTGACGTATTGACATTCATATGGGAGCCACTGTCAATAATGGCGTTAACAGAAACCTTATGACTTGAATAGAAACTCGTGTTACCAAGCTCCAAAATTTAGGGGCAAGGTAAGAAATAAATGATATTTATAAGAAATAGTAAGCAGTATTGTGTTATGTATTACCATTTGGTACAATTTGTCTCACCTAGGTATAGAAGCATTGGACTCACGGTTATAATCAAGGGTTTTTGGGCTTTCACAGGGATGTAATAATGGAGCGCCTCGTCCTTCATGCTGACTACTCTTTTACCGCCTCTTTGACAAGTTTCCTCCAACAGTTCAGGGAGTCTAGCGTAATCCTTTACAATAAGTGCATCATAGTTTCAGATTCTTCTGGCTCTTGACAACGTGAATACAAGGCCAGTTGGGTGAGACTGAGGCAGAGATGTTCAGACTCAAGGTGGAGGCTAGAATCTCATTAAAAGATTCTTTTTTCCTCAGATGAAGGTAAAGTTACTCTTGCTCCTAATCATATTTAATTGGACCTCAGGATAAGATCTCAAGGCAAAAACCTCAGCATTTATAGTAATATACATATTGATATAGTTTGTGGTAACTAAAGGCTGTTCTTAAACATAGAGCTGATTAGTAAACTCCATGAAAATTTCACCTTTATAAACGGATAGACTTAATCTTCTGCTTCTAATTAGCCAAGGTCTGGTTACAACCAAACTCCTGAATTAATGCAGTACATACTTGATACTAGGTGTCAGGACTAAGGGTTTTTACACCATTATCATTTTATATTTAAAGCCAGGAGACCCAAAGTTCCCAAAATCTGGATTATAAGTTTTTACTTTCCTTGGTTGGAAAGTCTTAACTAAGGATAAATGTCCTTAGGTGGTAAATTTAACTATGGTTTTTTGTCCCTAATTAAACAGAGGTAAGCCAATAAATTAAAGGCATAAATAGAGTAAAGTTTATTCTCTTAAGACATTATTATGTTGGACCATCTAGTACTAAAAAAGACATTATTATATGAGAGATCAGAGAGCCTTTCTCAGTATTTCTCCAAGAGTTATGAATTAATTTTTATATTCATTTACCAATTGAGAATCTGCGGCTTAATGTCACATCTGTCAAAATGGCATTTGATCGCCACATAGATTGGGTTTGAGCCCCAATACTAGGAGATTTTGGTAAAGAAATATTTAATTGCCCAAGTTGGGGTTTATCCCCAATATCTAAAGGCCTTGAATTTCATTAGGGATTATCCCCAATAATGGTTTCAATTATTTCAGCGGACTGGGTTTGAACTCCGTCATCTGACACAAACATATATCATATTCAGGCTGGAAATCCCAAAAACGCCCCCCTCTAGATATTGGCACAGAGGGTAAATGGTGTGAGAAATTGACAGTGTACACGAAACACCACAGTTTCCTGAGAGAACTCAACAATTTAGTGTTCATTACCTCATTTCTAAATAACTTTGTAGGGCCCCAACCAATTGGTTCTCAATTTGTTATTGCGACCTCCAGGCCGATAGTGGTAGTAAAAAACTAGGTCACCCAATTGGAAGAGGTTCAGAGGTTCATTCTTGTTGTTAAATTGATTAGTTTCTCTATTAGTGGTAGCCAACAAGTTTTGGAAGCCAGATCCTGAAGCTGGATAATCTCATTGGCGATGCTTTGCATGGTAACTTCAAGGGCTTTGGGAGAAGCTTGATCTAACATAGCCTGCACTTTAGGAGGAAGCTGGGTATTTTTTCTATACAACGCTTGGAAGGGCGACATCTTGATTATCTGAAATGGCTTATATTTTATAGGCTAGTATTGCCCTAGGAAAATATTGGGACCAATGAAGGGGGTCAGTTGTAGCCATTTTCTGGAGAGTTGCCATAAGTTTACCATTTGCCCGCTCTACCATTCCATTGGTTGCAGGTTGGTAGGGAGTGGAGAATACCAGAGAAATACCATTAGTTCAGTTAAAATTATTTACCAGTGACGATCAGAAGTTTGTCCATTATTTTAGTTAATTATGTCAGGGCACCCATGCTGGGTAATATATGATTATATAAAAATGTGGCGTAACTTTTGCTAAAGAAGAGGGTAGTGATAGAGCTCAATCCACTTAGTTAGATTTACTGCTAGGAGGAGGAACTGATGACCATAAGAGGCTCGAGGGAGGGGTCCCAAAACATTAATACTAATAGTATGGAAGGGCTCACAGGGGGACCTTTAAATGTTGAGGTCAGGGATTAGGTCCATCTTGACTTTTCATATCAGGCAAAACTCTAATACATCTTGAATTGAGACAAGCATTCCTTCCCAGTAACATTGAGTCTTGAGCCACTGGTAAGTTTTCCAAATTCCCTCAGGGCTGACTTGCAGATATCCCTCCAATATGATGTTAGTTTGAGCTGAGGGTCATATATAGGGCAACCATTTTCAAGACATGAGTTTCTACAGTTACCATTTTCTGACTTGAAGTTGCAGAGTTTTTGTTCAATTTTTTGAAGGGTCAGGGATTTGGCTTTCCATAAATGCAATTTTGTTAAGAGGTCATAGAGTCAATCCTCAGGGTCGGTTAGAGTTATTATGGGTAGCCTGGATAAGCAATCCACATTTTGGTAGATAGGCCTTTGGTTAATATATAATGGAAAAATCGTAGTTCTAAAGTTTTAATGTCCATTGGGTATACCACCCATTGAGGTCCTTCATTTGCTGTAGCCATTGCAAGGAAGCATGATTGGTATTATAGTGAAATGTTTTCCAAACAAATAAGGCCAGAAATGCTTAATAGCCAGTACCGCCAAGCATTTGTATTCCATAACGCTATAGTTGCGTTCAGCTCTGGTTAGGGATTTGCTATAGTAGGTGATATAATGGTACAATAAGTTTTCATTATGCTGAGATAGTATGGCTCCTATGGCTATATCACTAGCATTAGTAAGCAGGAGAAAGGGTCTATTGAAATCAGGTGAATAAATATTGGATAGTGGGAGAGAGAGACGTAAAGCACGTCAAAGGCCTACTATTGCTCTTCTTTCCACTGGAAGGGTATCCCTTTATTCAGTAAATATACTAGAGGCTCAGAGGTATTGGCAAAGTGGGGAATAATTTGATGATAATATCCCACCATTCCCAAAAAACCTGTACATGTCATAGGAAATTTAGGGGATAAATCTTAGAATTAGCCAGGACCTTGTTTTCATCGGGATATTCCAACCTTACCTACCTCATGGCCCAAAAAATCCATTTTGCTTTGAAAGAAGGAGCATTATGACAGCTTTAGTTTTAACAAATCTTGTTGTAACCACTAGAAAAATTTTGGAGATGATCTATGTGCTCAGTAAAGGTTCTCAAAAAATGGGTAATATCATCAAGATAAACTAGCACACAGGAACGTCACAAACCACCTGAAAATTCGTTTATGGCGCGTTGGAAGGTAGCAGGGCGTTACATAACCTCTCCAGCATTTGAGTGGGCTTAAATAGTCCTTCAGTTGAGATGAGGGCACATTTTTCATGATCATCCAGCGACAAATTGACTTGCCAGTACCTGCTGGTGAGAACCATAGCCAAAAATAGTGGGAACCTGACATCTGACGTAAGAAATGATCTATACGCGGCAGTGGATAGCTATCTTATCATGCTATAGCATTGAGGCGACAATAATCCATGAAATACGGTAACCACCATCCTTTTTCCAGATTAATAAGAGCGGGGAAGGCCACAGGCTTTTAGAGGGCATGAGTAACCCAGCTTTCAACAGTTGCTGTAGCTCTAGGGCCACTTGAGCTTCCTCCACTTTTGATTTTTCTATATGGCTGAGATTTAAATAGAGGGTGATCCTCAGTGTCAATTTTATGAATAACCCTGGACATTTTTCCATAGTCACTTAGTCCTGAGGAAAAAAGTATCGCCATACTCCTCAAGGAGGTCTTTGACATTCTGGCATTTGTTAGGGGTGAGATTGCTTCCAATTCTACTTTTTACCAGAGCTATAATGGGTAGGGGATCAGATTCTAAATCTTGTAAAGAGCCAAAGCAACTCACATCAGCAATAATTTATATGGGACATAATTTTACATAAGCAATAGGGGCATACAGGGGACTTAAGTTTGATTCATTAGATTCCCTAATGAAATAGAGATAGATTTCCCATAGGTAGGATCCAATATCCCCAGGAAGGTCAACGCTTCTTTGATTGAAGGGATGGATGTTTACTTAGCTCCAAAACATTGATTATGATGGGTGAAAAATTTGATCCCTGTATCCAAAATCACTTGTGAGCTGAGGGTATTGTAATAGGATGTGGGCATACGAAGGGATCCCGTCTTTGGCGTCCACAGCCTCATAGGGTAATTTATTTTTTCCATCATAGATTTGATCTTCAACTTTACAAATGGAGGACGGATATTTGATAAGACATGCTCATCTTTTTGGGGCTCTTTTACTTTCAACCATGAGTTCAAATACTAACGGAATTTGATACCCTTGTAGGGACAGGTATTTTTCTTTATGGTTGATGATGCAGTTTAACTCCCGCATCAGTTGGACTCCAATAAGCAACTTATAGTTTTTCTAATATGATAGCAGGTGCAGTAATTAAAAATTTCCCAAATTTGAGAGGTAAAGCGGAATACGCCCCAATTGCCTTAGTCATCCAATTACCTGCCGTCTCATATTCAGCTTCATGAATCAACTCTGTAGCCTTTTTTACTTTTTGTATAAGTTGGGAGTATATAAAGTTAATTGGTGAGCTGGTGTCAATTATTGCCAAGAATTTATCCTATGTACAACTAACTCTACTCAAACCACCAAAAAGCTGAACTGAGAATTAACGGCTAGTAAACTTTCATTGGGAATTTGTAGTGAAGAAAGCAGATGATTTTGCCGTGGCCAAGCTCAGGGCTGGTCACTGCATCTGAAGGTTTTATCTGCCAGCGCTTGGCTTTCTATAGAGGAACTGCCTTTAAAATGTGCTTAGGTAGCTGCTCAATATAAAAATAAGAAATCTGAAGATCTTTATTTCATTGGATAGAAAAGGGTACATTGATTTCTGCAGGTGCCGCTAACACAAAGCATCCTGAGGTGCTTGGAATAGAATTAGAGTTAGTACAAGGGTCCTGAGGCACTTGATTGTCATAAGCATAGGGAGCCTCCTGCCCTATAATGACTGATTTTTTGCTGACCTATGTTGGAGGATGCAACAAAAGTCTACAATATGGCTTGTTCTTTTGCAAAAAGTGCAGATCAATTTGGGGGTAGGCGACTCAGGGGTGTAACTGCTAGCACTTGGGGCTGATGCTTATTACTACTAAAACGAGAGGGCCCAGTAGGTTTGAGTAGGTCGGCTGGAATCTCCAAAATGGCAACTTTGATATGGAGGAGAGACGTCAAGTTAGACTTTACCGCTTTAAATTAGAGTAATATTAGGCATATTTACAGAGCTGAAAATGAGGCGGTGATAGCGTCATTCCAAAGTAAGACAATTTCTTATGACCAACATTTGAGCCTCAAGGTAAAAATTGTGAGTATACTCAGTGATAGTTTCTCCCCCAATTAAGGCTTATGCCCATAAAAGCCTGCTTTTGATTAGATAAAGTTAGGTCGCTCCCAAATTCCCAAAAGCAAGGCAGTCCTGGCGTCATTACAGGTACAGCAATGCTTTAGATGAGGTACATAATGTCTTGAGCAACGCAACTAAGACAGTTAAGTACTTGAGCTGTTGGGTGTCATTGACTTCTTCCATAGCACTTTTATAACAAAATAGGAAAGAGAATATACTCCCTTCTCCTGAGACGTATTTTTCTTTGAATGACGGTTTTAACTTGCTACTGGTGGGTTGATGGTCAAACAATGTGAATTGACACCTGGGGTGCATTTCACCTAAATAGTAACTGCTATTGTTGAAAGATTCGTGAAGGTGGAGAGCGTCCATCTGACTTTGTAAGTCGTTATTATCTTCAATTATTGAGTCTACTTGATCAGAGCAGCACAAAAGGCCAGTTTGTGGCAACAAGTGGTGTAAACTGTCAAATTTCTCTTTTTGGCTTGGTAGTTGCATCTTGATGTTTGAATTGGCTTTGCTCAATGGAAAGCATTCTTTGCTCCGTCCCATGTATCATAGCGGGTAAATTCACTACAAGGTTAATCCATACCTGATCCAGAGAGATCTGACGCTGAATTATTAATGCTCGTTGTAATAATAGTTTCACCATGAAATCAGGGTTTACCTCGCAGGGAGCACCAGTTTTCAGGACTAAGGGCTTTACTCCACTTGTCCTTTTATTTTTAAGCAAGGAGACCTGAGGTTCCTGGGTGTTGGATTATAAGTTTTTTCTTTCCTTGGCCAGAAAGTCATCACTTAGGATAAATGTCCTTGGGTGGTAAATCCTATCTATGGTTTTTTGTCCCTAATTAAATAGAGGTAAGCTGATAAATTAAGGAAAAAAGAAATTAAAGTTTATTCGCTTAGAACATGAAAATATGAGAGATCAGGGAGTTTTTCTTAGTAAATTAACCCAAGCGTTTTAAGCTAAGATCTATACTCTCTTTTAAATCAGGGATTTCGCAGCTTGTTGTTCACATCTGTCATTTGGGATTTGATCACCGCATAGATTGGGTTTGAACCCTGATTAGGGGGTTTTGGATAAAAAATATTTGAATACCCAAATCAGGGTTTACCTTGATATTGAAAGGCCTTAAATTTCGTCAAATCATCACCAATAATTGTTTTAACTAATTTAGTGGATTAGGTTCATATCCTGTCATCTTACACATTCAAATCTCAGATTTGGGCAGGAATCCCAATATCAGGTATAGCAATCTTTTAGATGAGGAGTCATAACCTTGCAGGCTATGCTATTTAAAAAATTGTTAGTATCAACTTACTGATGGTTTATGGCTTCTTCCATTAAACTCTAATAATCATACAAAAAGGAGATGATTACCTTTTGACCTGAAGTAAATTGTTCGTTAAAACAAGGATAAAATTAGTAGTAATAGGAGTAGAGATATCATTGATGGCAGGGACAGGTGCAGGCTTAGAAATCTCAGTATCTGCATAAATTAAAGGTATCTGTTGATCCAATTGTTGACACAATAATACAAGCCCTCTTAAACTTCTACCTAGTTGCGGTTTAGAGAAGCAATGTAGTCTATAAGGCTTATTTGTAACTTAAGATCTTGTATTTTGACACGTTGGAGTATAAGCTGGTTTCCACAAATGCTTAAGCCTGTCTCAAAAATCATATTAAGTTTTCCAAATTGATTGATATGATTGTCTATGAGCTTAGCAAATGCGTTTATTTGTCCATCTCATCTGACAGGGCATCATTTGAGACTCTGGAGTTAAGTAAGACCCCATCCAGTCAGTCCTTGTGACCTTGAGCTACATTTCTTAGCTGATTTCATAGTGATGAAATCGCAGTTTAGATGCCTTGATTCCACAAATCGTTTGGATTATCAGGAATCAGAACCAAAGATCTAGATTGCCCTTGGGGTCAAACGGGACCTTCAGGTCTTTTGGGCCCCTAGGCCCCTAGATTTGGGGGTTCTTTTTTTTAGTACTAGATGGTAGATTTGGGGGTTCTTTTGCACGTGGATAATTCTTAGGAACGTTGTTGTAGCAATTGTAGGAGGGTCTCAATTTGAAAAGAACATGGATCTCAGAGAATTTTAGACAAAACAGAAAAACCATTCTTCCCTTTTTGACTTGATGATCAGATTCTATATCCCGAGTCAAAACGCCAGTTGGATTTCCAGCTGAGGTCAGCTTGGCACCAGGGTTGTGCCTTCTTCAAGCCATTCTTTAGTATTAAAAGAGCTTAAAATATGGTCTATGGAGGGATCCCCAAATGGCGATCTTAAAAGGTCAAGCCCACACCATTCTGAACCTACATTTAGAATTTTGATCTCTTCAGCCGTTTAGGAAAATGCCTTACTTGGATTGTTGGTTCATGACAATAATTTGTTAAATAAACAAAACCTTGAGCTTCTGGGGCATTGGCCCTCCCCATTTGCTCTGTATTCTTCTTACTTCACTCAAAATGCCATTGAAATGCTGGGATTCATCTCGATGAGCTTTTTATTACGTTGAATTAAAATAAAGGTTACTTCAGGGTTTGAATCCTCACTTACCAGTCATCCTATCTTTAAATTCACAATTTCTCTAAATTTTGGGTTTAAGACGAGTTAATAGCATCCAACTCTAACAGCTTACCCAAGTGGTCCAACTTTGGGTGATGGACCTGTTTATGCGTCAATTTAATCTACCAAATGTAAGGCATCTGGTAACAGAAATCTAGGTGGTTATATTTATTAAAAATTTAAGGAGTAGCATATTCAAGAAAAGCTGAGCCTCAAGGTAACCAGAGATCTCAAAATTCAGCTTTAGTGAGCTAACCCAAACTTCATTGATCAATTGGCATTTGTCTAAAATGGTCTCGTGGTTTTCGTGGACAAGCAATGATGCTGCATTGAAGATTTCTACATTATCCAATTTTAGAGTTTGGGCAAGTCCCAGCTGTCAAGCAACTCTAGTATTATATAGTCATACCACTTGTAGGATAAGATGTAGGGCCAGATGGAAAAACTCTGGAGGTAACATTTGTCTCGCTGAGCCAATTATCCCAAAGGTTGTTGAGCTGAGGAAAATAATTCTGACACTGCAGAAGGTAAGGGTGTGGCTTAGGAATGAATGGAATGACCTCCCACAGAATATATACCATTTGTTGGACAATTACAAGTCCGATATTGTGAGAAGGACGTTTTGGAAGTAAATGTAGATAAAATTAAACAAAAAATCTTGACCAATTCTTGGCGTAACCCTTCAAATTGGGGTAATACTTCTAATAATTTTTTATGGGAAAATAACACGAGTTAGGGTAGTCAGATTGCAACAACCATGCGGTGGAATCAGGGGTTTCCATCCCTGGTTCCTCCATGGCCCACTTACAGTTTACTTCCCATAACTAGGCGAAGACCACCCCCTTTTTATGGTTGGAGGGGTCCCGCAAGGTGCAATTATTTTCTCACCCAATGATTGGGTCAAATATCTTTAATCCTTACCTCACGGATTTTTCCTACCTGCCATTGACCCTCTGTTAGTCGTTCCATTAAAGTGAGGTAAGTTTCAAGAGCTCTGATAAGTCAAAACCTAATATTCCCTAAAGCAGCTCTTCCTAGCCTAATCTGAATTTCGCGCCTCGCTCAATTTGAGCCTCAATACAATTTAAATATTAAGCATCAAGATATTGAGAAAATTTAGCTCTTTGACCCCAAAAACAACTTAATAAAAATGTATAAAATCCATATTTATAGTATCATAAATTTTTTATAAATTTATTGCGGGGAAAGCTGACCACGGGATGGACACTTCCAAATATGACTCAGGAAAGACAAACTTAGTACCAGGAGAGGCACCCCAGAGAAGCGATGCTATCTCTTGTTGCCAGCGGGAACGCCACTTATGGGGAGGGGGAGGGAACGTGTGAAGGGGCCGTAGCCACTATTGAGCATGTGTGGAGGAAGGGGTCTGATTTGATGAACCAGACTGGGAACCAGGAGGAGACCAGCTGTTGGCGACGCAGTGGGAGGTATCCAAACATCCACGCTTGAAAGTGGTCCACCAAATGAGACCGGAATCTGTGGACAGCTTCTGGGAGGGTGGGGGTGGAGCCTGCGATGGCATCTAAGACAATCGTTTGGATGGTCCATATGGCGATTGCAACCACCAGAGCACAGAGGGAGGGTGGAAGGGAGGAGGCCATTGATAGAGCAAACATATCTCTTGACAGACTGAAGGGATGCGTTTGATCCTGGCCCAGCAGACGTTGAACTTCGCGCCATATCGCTTTAGAGGTGGGGCACTTTTCCAGGCGGTGGAACAGCGTTCCATACTGGCCGCACACGACACAGGATGAGTGTAAAGCGTTAGAGCGCTCAGCTGTATGATACACCCACCTCAGGCAGTGCCACACATGGGAGCGGACTTGAGGCTGCAACAGAGGATGGTGTGCGTATTTCCAGATAGTCTTTTGGGTCTCAGTGGAATAAGGGATGTCCATCATGTCCAGGTAGTCCACCCTGGATAGGACATGGGGTCGAATGGGGATCACGCCATCATGGATGGGTAGCCCCTGTACCTCTTGTGTGAACTGAGGAGAGGGGCGGCCTCTTTGGGTTGTATGTCCGCTAATACAAATTCTCCACTCTGCATTTCGCATGGAGAGTAGGATTCGTTTGTAGTGGGTTTTAGTCCCATGAGGACCTGTGGCCGATGTGTGTGATGCGAGGTATTTCATCAGGGAGTGGGGGTTTGATGGATTGTTGAGGCCCAAGGCTTGGGAGAAGTTGGAGCGGGCTGCGCGGGACCAGTGTTGGGATGGGAGTGTAGGAGTGGTGACGGCTGTGATCCAGGTGCCCAGGATTTTGGCAGCATGGGCTTTGAAGTCAAGCAGGCCCATGCCACCTTGATGATGAGGGCCAAACATGACTTCTAGCCATACTGGTGGAGGGCGGCCTGACCAAAGCCATCCTTGCAGCAAGGCATACAAGGATTTGAAGAAGCTTGGGGAGAAGGGGATGGCGTGGGCTCCAAACCAGACTTTGGATAGGAGCATAAAGTTGGCAAGAACAACCCTGCCAGTGAGGGTAGTAGGGTGGGCTCTGAGAGAGACGATTTACTTCGTCACGTTGTCCAGTATACGGCAGTCCATTACTGCTGACGCATATCCGCCTGCCTCCATCCACACGCCCAGATGGCGCACCGGTCCTATGGTAGGACGTGGCACGAAGGGGAGCACCAGTGGAGCGGTGTGTGTTGAGTTATTAAGGCGTGGACGTGGGCGAGCAGATGGGCCAGGTTGGGAACTAATTGCTGGGGCCCAGCAGTTCTGAAACCGACCAAGGAGGATGATTTTGGTTTTGGAGGCGTTCAGTGCCGCGTTGCTTACCTGGGAATATTCCTGGATGAGGGATTCAAGCGTGCATGCATCTTTGTTATTAGACACCCCCACCACGCAGTCATCTGCAAATGCCATCATCTTGACTGGGGTTTGGCCTGGCACATGGACCCCAGTGAGTTGGGCATTCACATTTCGCAGCAGTGGGTCAAGGCTGAAGTTGTATAAGAGTGGGCTGAGGGGGTCCCCTTGTCGCAAGCCTCTTTGAGGGCGGACTACTTCCATTAGGAAGTCTGGGCCACGCACTGCCATTGTCGCAGATTCTGTGAGCAGCATTACCCAGTTTATGAAGTGGGGGGGTAGGCGGAATTGATGGAGGCAGGCCCTTAGGTATTCCCAGTTTACTCTATCGTAGGCCTTTTGTTGGTCCAAGAATACCAGTGCCCCAGAGGCTGTGGACTGACATGCATTAGCCACTGAGTGCACATTATCCCAAATTGACCTTCTGGGGATGAAACCAGAATTGTTCTGGGGAGATGGTGGCAGATGCTACTGTCCCTAAACGGTCAGCCATGATTTTTGTTAAAATTTTGGTGTCTGTGTTTGTTAGAGAAATGGGGCACCAGTTGGCTAAGTCAAGCTTATCCCCTTTCTTGAAGAGTGTGACAGTAAAGGCCTCATGTCCTCCTGGTAGGAGGCACGTTTCCAACAGGCTTTGGTTAAGTGAGGCTAGCAGCAATGGGGATATATATTTGAAATATTTTTTGTAGAACTCATATGGAATGCCATCTGGGCCTGGGAAATTTCAGTTTGGTGCACCGCGAATGGCTGTCCATAATTCATTCGAAGTAATAAAATTCATTATTTCTGGGTATTGGAAAATGGTGCGGATATGAGCTCAGTTGAGAAATTCCGCCATTTTGGCCGGCTGAATTGGTTAGGCTCATTATAATCTCGGAGTAATATTTTTGCATTTCAATTGCCACTTCAGCCGGTGTGTCCACAATGGAATTATCTGATCTTCACACCTGTGTGCAGGCCATGCTCTGGCGTGGTGCAAAAAATTTTTTAAAGAAGTATGCGGTGCACTTGTCACCTTTAGTGATGCGTGTGGCCCTGTATTAGACACAAACCCAATGTTTGTGTTGCCTTTTGAGTGCGTTGAGGTGGGCGGCTGCCTCCGCCCACTTCCAGCCCCATGCAGGGCTGTATCCTGTGGCTGGAATGTTGGACTCCAAGTGTGCCAATTCTTCCAGAGTGTGCGAGATAACCGCCGATGTGGCTCATGAGCATCTGGAGGAGAGATGGCGATAGTGGTAGATGTTGTCCTCTTTGAAAGTTGCCCATGTGGAAATGGGGTCCGCGCAAAATGGTGCAACAAACTTTTTTGCCAAAGTTGCCTCTTCCACCCACGTGGAAAATCCTGGCGACGCAAGCTTGGGGGGGCGGATTTTGCACCAATGTGGGGCCTTTGCAACTGTAACGGGTAAGTGGTAGGTTATCAAGACCAGTCGGTGGTCGGAGAATTCCATTTTCGTTGTTTTGAAGTGGGAGATGTGGGGTTAGAATTTCGCCAGCGTTAGAATAAGGTTGATGCGGGTCATGAACCTTAATTGGCTGTTGTGGACGTGGGGACACGTCATGTTTTCAAGCAGTGGGGCATGTCATGGCAGCGCATCCATTAACCCAAGGGTGGCTTTTAGAACGCATAGTTCTACATGACCCTGTGGGGTGTGGGGTGAGGGAGGCCACCGGTCCGTTGGTGAGGTTAGCCAACAGTTCATGTCACCAACTAGGAAAAACTCAGGGGGTAGCGGGAGGGATTTGACTGATGAGAAAAATTCCTGACACTCATGTGCACCGTTTGGGGCATAGATGTTGATGATTGCATGCGCAACGTTGGCCCACGAGAAGGTGACAACGAGCACTCAGCCATTTAGGAATGTTTCTGAGGATGTGAATTTGAAAAAATTATTTTTCCAAATTAGCACCCCACAGTGCTTCAACCAAAAGGATAGGGATGGGAGGAGCATTGTTTTCCAAGATTCCTCGGAACCTCATGGACAGTGGGACTCCTGGATGGCCAGGATATCCACGGGTAAATTGTGTTGTAAAAAACTCAGTTTCCTAGCCCAGGATGGGGAGGCCTTGAGTCCGGCGATATTCAACGTCCCCTAGAGTGAAGGTTTCCCCCATTGCACCTTAGGTGTGAGGGGTGGGCCCCCAGGCCCACCAGCCTCTTCAAGGTCCCCACAGGCTTTCACAGCAGCGCAGGTGTTAGCAGCAACGCTATCAGAGTTTTTGTTGATTTTTGTGGAAAGAGTCACGTTGGCTTTGGCCTTCACTTTTTGTTTTCCTGACGTCAGATGGATTTTTTGCGGTGCGAATGAGTTTGGTGCACCGTCGAGCAGGTCAAAAAAAAATTTTCAGTTGGGATAGGTCCCAAGTCAGTTTTGACTGGAACTTGGGTGCAGCGATTGGGTGAGATTGAATTTCCCATTGGATCCTCGGATTGAGTGGCCTGCTTGGCATGGGCTTCCCAATCTGATTGGATGATGGATTCCAGTATCATAAAATTTTCATACTCTAAATGTAAGTGATAAAAATCCCCTGAAACCACTTATCCCCACAGGTGAAAGAATTCCTCCTCCTGAAAATATATTGCTAAAATTTAGGTGAAAAAAGCACCAGTGAACATATGACCATCCTTGATTTCAACAAATGGGGCTCACTACAGGAGATTGTACACCACAAAAACGTATTAAAATGGATGTTGGTGGTGAGTTGACCATCATAACCTTTCCGCTGCATCTCAACCAAGGCTAGCTGCTTTAGAGCAACAACTAGCCAGTACTTTGTCTCTCCTTAAAAGGCTTGAGCAGCACTCTTCTCAAGGCCCTTATGGGGCCTCCCTATCATTCATAAACCCCTCTCCGAGATAAGTTTACACCTGTTAAGGGCAGTATTGCCTCTTTCTTGTATGGATATGAATCAATGATGGAAGGAGCGACTGACCAGCAAAAACTCAGGTTTGTCCTCCCATGCTTGAGTCGTATGGCTCAAATGATCATAGTTCCTAACATGGCCAACCTCAGCACCTGGGCGGAGTTTAAGCAAGCGCTTACTGAGAAGTTGGCTCCACACAGAGTTTACAAAGGCAAAAACATGCTTTTATGTGCCTTAGTCTGCAAGAGGGATAGTTGATCACCTCTTTTGTTGAGCAAATCTATAGTGAAGCTCAACCTCTGTTGTTTTCTAAAATGCTACCTCTATATGATGCTATTGCTGCTATCTTGGCTGGTTTAGTGTCGCATCCCACTTTGGCGATGCATATCTCTTCCATGAAGCGCTCCTTCCAACATATACGGTACATCAAGGAGGCTCTTCTAGTGGTGGCTGACTTCTATGAATGAGATGCTATGCCAGGAGCACTGAAGCGAGAATCCACTCCAACCCCTCTAGCCTCTTCTATGGCTGTCTTTCTTTGGAAATCTGCTCCCGTGGAGCTGTAGCAATGAGATGCTCCTTTTTCACCTGCGGGTAGGCAGAGGATACTAACAGTGACAGGGCAGTGCTCCCCTCCATATTCAGCTCCTAAAGTTCAGCTGGTGAAGTTAGCTATTACTTTGCCTTGCTCCCCTACTTCGTCATAGTGGTTTCCAAAGTGCCTCAATTGTCACGTCCCGCAAAGGTGCTATATTTATCCCCTTCAGCCTCTCCTCTGTTTATCCCTAGTCCAAAACCTATGTCCATGTGGAAGCCTAAACCTACTATTTTAAAGGACAAATGTAAAGCTGTGCCAATTACAGCGCCCCCCTCCCGTATCTAATAGGGTAACTGAGCGCTCCCAGGGCCTCTCCTTCAGCAAAGAAAGAAATGAACATACTTCACAGCCAGTTGACTCCCTGACATGCATTGATAACCCCTCTGATGATGAATCTGAAGGGGGTTGTGAAGATGTTGGTCATTTTGTTTTAGGAGCCCCGGGTGGAGTGGAGGTAACTGATTGGTTAAATCCTGAGAGAGTGGATATGGCTAGGATATCCGCAGAACTTGCCTTAATCAAGTGCTGAGGGTTTTGGAGGCTATTGATACTGCCAGTGATGCCAACCAGCTCATTGACATGCTGATATAATCCACCCAGAGTGTGCATACTCTGAAGTCTATCCACAAAAGAAACCCTGAAGCTGCCAAATGACTTGCTTCCACTCTCCATCTAAAGGAGGTCCTCTCTCTTCCCCCAACCTGGGGGAAACTTTAACTGAAGTGGAGGTTGTTGTCAAAGGAGTACAAGTCATAGCTATCTTAGACACCAGATCCTCTTTGAACGTTGTGTCATTAAAACTTATAAATAAAATTAAGCTAGCCCCTGACCTCAACTACACCCAAAAGTTAATACTGCTGGTCCAACCATCACTCGTGCTATTATAGCCTACTCATCTTTACCTATTTAATTTGATAAACTCCTCTTATTGGCCCCAGCGGTGGCTTTAGCCAACAATAACTATGATATGCTCATGTTTACTCAGTTTATACTCGAGTATGAAGGAATTATTGACCTGAAACAGGGCTTTTTTCCCTTCTGAACTACAAAGTTCCCCTGATCCTGGCCGACAATGAGCTGAATAAAAAAAATAATCTTACACAATTGAGTATTCCTACTCCGCCTTATCCCTACAATACATGATGGCGTGGAGGAATACAAAGAAGCTGCCCGAATCAGTGGACGCCCTAGAGGGTATTCCCTTCTATGCGTCTGAGGAGTTATTAATTAAAGGGGTGAACAACGGGGATTGACATTAAGATTACCTTGCAAATACCTCATAACTATCTACTACACCTCATCAGCAACAATGAAGTTAGCCCTTTGGAGCCCAAAGTATTGCCAGGAGTACTAGACCCTGCCTATCAGCGCCCTATCAATTTCTTGTTGTTTAATCTTACCAAGAAGAATCTAGTTGCAAAAAAGCATCAGGAGATGGAAGAGGCCTGCTGATTCCAATTTAAGAAATCAAGCGGCTCACTGTATTGGTTCTATGGTGGATATGGGCTTACCTGCAGACCAATCGTTATGTACTCTGCCCACTGTTCAAATTTCTGATGATCTAACCCCTGCAGAGCTTAATAAAGTTCATAAGTTGTTGGAGTCATATAGCGACATCTTCTCTACCTCTGATACTGACTATGGGCACACAAAGCGTGGACTCATAACATTGACATTGAGGATGATCGCCCTATTAATCCAAATCCTTTTGCAAATCCAAAGTTGAGGAGCTACAGATGTGGACGGAGCACAAGCATTTGCTGGACTCTGGGTTGTTGGTGACATTAAAGACCTTGGTCAACCCCTCTTCTACTAATAAAGAAATAAATGAAGATCATTGGGTAGTTATGGTCTACCACAAGCTGAAAAACCTGACCATAAAAATAGTTACCTTAACACCCATATTGATGACGCTCTGTCCCAGCTCTCTAGATCCAAGTTCTTTTCCGCTATGGACTTGGCTATTGAAATATTGTCAAATAGACCTTTCTCCTCAAGACCAAGAGAAATGTGCTCTTATCTGCAGCGAAGGCCTGTTCCAACCCACTCAGAACCTCAGGGGTTGTGCAATGCGCCTTCAACTTTTCAAAGGGCGATGGACCACATTCTTGAGGATCTTAAACTGAGTTGCGTGATTATCTATCTTGATAATATCACAGTTTTCTCCAAAACTTTCAACGAGCGCCTCCTGCACTTTAAGGAAGTATAACAACGCTTGTGGACATCTAACATCAAGCTGAAGCCCTCCAAATGTACTTTCTTCCAGAAGAAGCTGGATTTCCTGGGCACAATATCTCACAAGATGGGATTCAACCTCTCCAAGATAAGGTTGAAGTGATATCCAAAATGCCTGCGCCCAAAACCCTTAGAGTTATCCAGGTATTTTTGGGCATGGTGGGGTATTACCATCAATTCATCCCAAAGTTCGCCCAGCTCAGCAAGCCCCACATCCGCCTCTTGGCTAAAAGCACTTCTTACCGTTGAGGTGCTGAACAAAAGCCGTGTTTAAGACCCTGAAAGAGCTATTACAACAAAGGCCTACCCTCGCCATACTGACTATGGCAAGCCTTTCATGTTTGTTGCAAACAATATGACTGGACAATAATCCTGAAATAGCTATGGCGGATTGGTAAGAATCCGCTGACCATGATACTAGCTCTGATTATTTGAGCACCTTGAGATAAGGAAATATTAGGTTATAATGGGTTGTTATTAGATCACCTCCAAATAAGGTGATAAGGCAATGTCGACATTTGACAAATACAATTTAGATCACCTCGAATTAGGACGATAGAGAGTTGAAGAATAACAAGCCAAAACCAAAGAGAATCAGCGGAATAGAATAGCCTAAGCTATGAGAATGGTATCGTCTGAAGTCACTGGTATATAATCAAGATGGGGGATTGAAAGAGGGTAGCTAGTAGTAGAGAGAGCGGAAAAGCAAAGAGTCGCTGTATTTATACAAAATAAATAAAAGTGTTGTCAGGGCGATTGCTCCTATTTTCTTATATTTTTAGTCTGTTTGGAGGACTGACAATCCTCACATTGTCTGTCCGTTGCTCAGTGGGTTCAACTTGTGCGACTCTTATGGCGGATCTCAATGATACCGCCAAAAATTATAACAGTGGTGCTCACTACAGGGGGCCCATTGATCAACCACTAAAACTCAAAACTCCAAATAGTCAGCTGTGTCTCATAAAGACTGCGTTGCTGGAGAATCTTCACAAAGCGCTGCACCAGCTGATTATGAGGAACTCAAACTCACTTTAGATGCCGTTCTCAAGAAACTTGATGAAATTCTTCAAGAGAAAAATGCCGTTATACACCAGCTTGATAGCACGTTTAGTCAAATGAAAATTCTGGGACAACAAAACAAGGAACTCTCCAATTGTTTGGACGATGCTACTAAACAACTACAACACATAAAGCAAATCTTGACCAGTACCTCCCAGCCCTCTCATTGGGAAGATGAAGGACAATAAGGAGGGGCATAATATGAGGAGAAATATGACGCTGGCCAGAGATACTACACTTAGGATGGTAGCTCTGGATATTATTAAGAGTCAGAGCGCCAATTCCCCTAGTGATGGCAGTGCTATCCATGGCAGGAGGCCATGCTACTTTTGAAGTAGCAGACATCACCAACTTCTTCTGGATCAGCTTCTCATTGAAAAACTTCTTTTGGATCTCGACCCAATCCTCAGTATGCCCCAAAAAATCATGATTAAATGAGGAGGTCAATATTGAGAAGCTTCCTCCATTTACTTGAAATGGAAATATCCATGACTTCTTCTAAACGGTTGAATTTGCAGCGGGAGGTGCATCTGATTGACACAAAGCAAAGCTGTTAATATCTGCCTTGGATTTTGGGAGTTCCAATCAAGTCACCTGCTATCTTCTGAGCAGCTCTGCTACCTACCAGGATGTAAAAGATACTGTGCTTTGACTGTTTGGGGGCACCTCAAAGATGGTGCAGCTAAAGGCGGAATTCTTGAAAATTGGATTCCGACGTAATGAGACTCTTATGGAATTTGCTGATAAATTTATGATGGAGGCTCACGTATTACTTGGTGCAGGATACTTAGTGGAAGCCAACATGAGCATCACAATGACCTCTGTGGTGAAGCTATACTGGGAGCTTCACAATGTCATTTTGGCAAAAATGGATGATGACGTTCCCCTGCTTAAAATTGTACAGTTCTTGCGCCACATATCCCCTAAATTTCCGCTGCCAAATATGGAAAGGAAAACTACAACTTCTGCTGTAGCCTCTTATTCAGGAGAATACACTCATTCAGCCCACGCTCCATCTAGCAACCCTTGGCCATACTATAAAACCGCGCCTCATAATTGGCCAAATTATTCTCAACAGTTTGACTACTGCCCCGGGGCTGTTTACAAAAATTTTCAGCAACCTACCTGCTGACCAGGACCTAGTTACGCTGAACGCCAACAAATCATCTTACTGACCTGGCCCTGGTTATGCTGAACAACCCCTAAACTTTCCGCCCTGGACCCTCTTATGAAAATCAAGGATGCAGCTTTTATGGGGTTAGTTGCTATGAATGCGATTGCTCTGGCCACTTGGCATGAAGCTGCCCTAATTGTTGTGTGCACTACATGCAACAAGATCAGTACTACCAGGGAAAAGATGGAGTAGAGTAGAGACGGGACTCTTTACCTCCACGACCCTACCCCCAAACGTCCCTGAATTAATAGTAGTATATCATGCAGAAGTCCCTCAGCATGATGACGAAATTATATAATAGCAGTCAGTTGGAGGAGTGAATTTAATAACACGAGCTCAAGCCAAGGCTGTGGTGGATGAAGGATCTTTGGAGCAACCAAAGCCATATGCCTGCCAAATGCTTGATCAAGCTTCCTCGGACAAGCTGTATTCTGATGTGGAAGCGCCAACTCTGAAAGGAGTAAACTTTGCCCTTCTGGTAGATGTTATTGTTAAAGAATATCCCAAAGTTGGTGAGGGGATAATGAGTTTTCTTAGAAAAAAGATCCCACAAATGTCAATGTATCAAACAGTCAATGTTTTTCTTATTCCAAGTGTACATACTGTGATATTTTTGTAGCAATTAAACAGAGTCCACGCTATAATAGATGCAGGCACTCCAGTCAACATAGTTTCCACTAAGTTGGTGGCGAAGTTGACGTTAAAACTTGATGTGGACCATCAAATGGTGTACGGGACTTCTGGAGCAGAAAGCACCATCTCTGAGGGAGCATATAGTATATTAAAATTGCGGTTTGGGTCTATTGTCATTGTAGCTCCAGCTATTGTGTTACCAAATAACAATTACAAATTGCTAATTGGAACTGCTTTCCTGAGACATTTTGGGGCTGTCATTGATATGACGAAGGAGACCCTTGTTATTTTGGGACAGCGAATCCCAATTAACTTTACCTCTAGCAGAGTGCCAAAGGATCTGATGCACATGAGTCACATCAACCTTGCATATAGTGACGTGGTGATGTTAGTTCGCTATCTTTGACTGAAAAGCAAGTCTTAACTCCTTCCCCAGAAGATGTATGAATACCAAGGGATACCTCTCCAAGCTGAAGGGCCTATATGAATTCCTTCTGGGCACCAAGTTTTATTAAACCAAGTTAGAGGTGGAAGTGCCTGACAGGCTCTACGAGGAGGTCCTTGGGCCCTATCATCAAACATGGCTTGAGCCTCATGTGGCTCCAGGGATTATACTCCCAGGGCATGGAGAAATTAAGGTTTTGTTAGTGAATCTCCAGAGTGAACCAATGCAAATCTGCTGACACCAAATAGTGACATATTTACACTTGATTCCAATTGATGAGTCCTTCAGGTTCATGATTTTAGTTTGTTATATAAATTTGGCCTAACATTTGAGTCGCCAGCCAGCATAATGACAGTGGTACCATAAAAGAACTTAATAGACTATTAGAAGAACAAAAAGACCAAGCAATAGCTTTATTTCAGAAGTACAAGGAGATTTTTGCTGTTAACGATCACAATTTAGGGTGTGCTCAAGAAGTGGTCTATTGATTGGACACAGAAGATCATCCCTTCATAAGGTCTCAGACAATCTGCCAATTGAGGGCAGAGGAAGATGTTGTAACTGAGGAAATTGATAAGTTGTTGGAGCAAGGAATGCTCAAACCGTCCAAGAGTCGTGGCCTTTGCCCATTCTGATTGTAAAAAGAAAAATGGCACCAACCGCTTAGTAATAGACTATCTGAAGCTCAATAGTATCACAAAAAAGGACTTGTACCCCTTGCCACGGATTGATGATACTTTGGATTGGTTAGGGGGAGCCTGTTACTTCTCAGCGATGGACTTGATATTAGGTTACTAGCAAATCGGGTTACCCATGGCAGAGCAGGAAAAATGCGCCTTAATCGCATCCAAAGGTCTCTTCCAACCGACTCATATGCCTCAAGGGCTGTGCAACGCTCCAGCTACATTCCAACGAGCCATGGATACTATCCTCAGTGACCTGAAGCTGTCATTTTTCCTCATATACTTCGATGATATCAATGTTTTCTCTCAAACCTTTTTTAGGCACCTCAATCATCTAGAAGCAGTATTCCACCATCTTGCTGAGGCAAAAATCAAAATTAACCTCAAAAATGTAACTTTTTCAAAGATCAGTTGGAATACTTGGGGTTTTGGTAGACTCCAAGGGACTGAAACCACAGCCAGACAAGGTGGAGGCCATCCAAAAAATGACTACACCTGATAGTAAACGTGACCTACAGGTATTTTTGGGAATGGTCAGTTACTACTGATGCTTCATCCTTAACTTTAGCTGTGTTGGGGGCCGCTATTTAAGTTGGTTAAAAAAGATGCTGTGTTCAAATGGATGAAATGTTGTCAATATGCCTTTAAAATACTACGGATGGTGCTAATCAGTGCGCTAGTGCTACGCTATATCAAACTTCAATAAGGAGTTTATTGTTCAGATGGATGCATTCCTTTCCACTGTTGAGGAGGTCCTTTCTCAGAAAGATGACGAGGGAGAGGAGCATCCCGTTGCATACTGCAGTCAAAGTCTTAACTGCCATGAGCGTAATTATACCATGACCAAGCAAGAGTGCTTAGCGGTGATCTACACATATAAGCAATTTAGAGTCTAAATGTATGGGGTAAAGTTTAGGGTTGTAATGGATCAAGCGTCGTTACATTGGTTACAGAACCTCAAGGAGCCTGAAGGGCGTTTAGCTCAATGGCTCTCAAGCTGCAGGCTTATGACTTCAAGATCTTTCATCACCCAGGAGTAAAGCATCAGAACACTAACTGTTTATCTTGATTTCCAACCATTGATGTGATGGCAGATCTCAGTGATGTGATGTACAATAAGATGCTCAGTGGGAAATACAATTATAAACTTCCTCAAGTGATCAAAGTGTTAATTGAGATGCAAACGAATACCTTCTAATGGAACGGGGAACTGTATAAATGGATTGGCGATTTGGCGGTGAACTTTCCATAACCCTCAGCATGACCTGGGATTATTATGGGCGCCCACAAGGCAGATTAACATGGTGGCGTATGCACGACAATGGAGTTGTTGCGCCCTTGGTACTATTGGGAAAGCATGAACTTTGACTTGCTTAAAACCATTTCCTGTTGCCAGCAGTGCCAAGTGGAGAAGCCATTTCACCAGAAGACCTCGTATCAGTTGGTGAAACTACATTTTGCTTGGCATACGGTTTCCTTATATTTTGTTGGCCCTCTAATGGTAGCCAACTGATGTAAGTACATTCTGGTGGCTATTGACCACTTGACTAGGTGGGTTGAAGTGCGGGTGATATGGATCTGGGGGCATTCATAATGACCAAATTCGTAATGGAGTGTATTATCCAGCGACATGGCTGTCCTCAGTTCATCCTTACTGATAATTGGACTAACTTCACCTCGCACATCCTCCCCAAACTGAATGAGCTTATGGGCATCCACGAGGTTCTGACAACTCCATATCACCCTGAGTCCAACGGAATGGTTGAACGGGTGAATGGGACCTTGGTGAACATACTATGGAAATTAATAACGGATTGACCTTCCAATTGGAGTTCCCTCCTTTCCACTGCCATGTTTGCTTATAATATTAGCTACCATTCCACCACAAGGGAAGAGCCCCTTTAAACTACTATAGGGAGACACCCAGCTCTTCTAGTATTGCTTTATTTATGTGTAGAAAACACCAGTGTAATGGAACCTCACCGTTATTTGACTAACTTTAAACACTCTGATCAAATTGCAAACCAAAGCATATTCCTTCAGTTTAGCCAAGAAATCAAAATCAGGCTGGTGATCAGGTACGGTGTAGCAGATTGGCTTAGTTCAAAGAGGGTGATATGGTTCTCTTCCATGATAAACATGGGTTTGGGTGGAAACAGAAGCTGGCTAGCATTTGGATTAGTCTGTTCAAAGTTATAGAGAAAACTGGGGTTGACACCTATACTATTAAGGACCCCGCAAGCAGTCAGATCGTTAATGAGCACACACAAAGTTCCTCTGACCATATAAGCAATAGGGGCCTGGTTGTCCATTTAAGGAATAGGGTTAATGTCATCATTCTGATATGAAAGGACGATAGGCTTTAAATAGCTATGCAGATTGGGAAGAATCCGCCAACCACGATACTAGTTACAATTATTTGAGCGCCTTGAGATAAGGAAATATTAGGTTATAATGGGTTGTTATTGGATCACCTCCAAATAAGGTGATAAGTCAATGTCGACATTTGACAAATACAATTTAGATCACCTCGAATTAGGACGATAGAGAGTTGAAGAATAACTAGCTAAAACCAAAGAGAATCAGCGGAATAGAATAGCCTAAGCTATGAATATGGTATTATCTAGAGTCGCTGGTATATAAGCAAGATTGGTGATTGAAGAGGGTAGCTAGTAGGAGAGAGAGCAGAACAGCAAAGAGTCGCTGTATTTATACAAAATAAATAAAAGTGTTGTCAGGGCGATTGCTCCTATTTTCTTATATTTTTAGTCTGTTTGGAAAACTGATAATCCTCACATTGTCTGTCCGTTGATCGGTGGGTTCAACCTGCATGACCCTTATGGCAGATCCCACCAATACCGCCATAAATTATTACAATGTTGTTCATGGATGCCTCAAATTATGCTGTTGGAGTTATTTTGCTCAATTGTATGAGAATGGAGTCGATCATCCTGTGTCCTACTTCAGCAAAATGCATTCAAAAGCTGAATGTAACTACAGTGTCATTGATAAGAAATGCTCGCTGTATTGATTGCTGCCAAATACTACCGCCCTTTCTTATATGGGACTTCATTCAAAGTGACCTCTGACCATGCCTCCTTAAAGTGGTTGCAGAATAAGAAGGACCCCACTGGATGGCTGGCTCTCTGGGCTCTGAAGATCCAGAATTACAATATGACTGTTGATCATCAAGTGGGTACTCTCCATATGAACGTTGATGGGTTAACGCAGCTCTCTGTTCTTCACTTAGACAATAGTGAAGTTGAGTGGTTACATGATCTCCTAATGACTCCTGATTTGTGGTCTGATGAAGATGAACCAGTATAAAGATGCAGCTCAGCACTTTTGCAACACCAAGGTGGAGAGTGAGAAGTTATGAAATAAAGTAGGGGTATACTGGTTGCCCTGTCTTCAGCCGTCAGAGTTAGTACTGTGATCCTAAAGTCTCACACTATCATGGGCCATGGCGAAGTCCACAAAACCTATAAGTGGGTTAAAGAGAAATACTACTGGGAAGGCATATGGAGATCATAGCTGAAGTCCTGGATGCACGTCTGACCTGTAAAAAGCAATCCAGCTACAAGACCTGACATCATTATCAACCAACTGCGCCCCAACAACCCTTCAACACTATAAGCTTAGTGGTAGGTCCTCTACCTCAGACTACCGCTGACAACTTTTATATCCTGGTTGAAATTGATCATTTCACCAATTGGGTTGAAGCTGTTGCTCTCCCCACTCAGATCGCTAAATCCACTGCCACCTTCTTACATCGATATATCTTCATGTAACATGGTTGCCCCAGCTCCTCCTATGTGACAATAAAAAAAATTTACCTCCCAAGTGGTGAAGCTTCATACCTCCTCCATGGGAGCTCAACAACTATTCTCAGCCCCCTATAACCCATCTACAAATGGAGCTGTATAATGAGTTAACAGAACCCTGGTATCTATACTCTGCAAAATGGCCAATTCAGACCCTCTCCACTGGGATCTCTACTTACTCAGTGCCCTCATCGCCTACCATAATAGTTACCATCGCATCCTTAAGATGTCCTCTTTCTGTGTGTTGTATGGAGGAGAACTGGTGGTACTAATTCTACTGACCAAAGATAATTTCTCTGACAGAACTGACCCTGAGCAAGCCATGAAAAAGTTGGCCCAGTACATCATCCAACTACAAGAAGAGGTTATGACTAACTTGGCAAAGACTGTCATTAAAGAAGGCCAAGCAGCTAATGAGCTCCAGGCCCATCTCCCTTATCTCCAAGTATCAGACTTTGTATTTTATTACCAAATTTGCATCACTACTATAAGTTAATAGCTTGGGTCTATCTGTGAAGGACCCTTTGTATTTACATATAAGCAATGGGATGAGTACTGTTAAAAAAATTGGCGGTATTCAAGAGATACGCTGACAGATTTTGCACAGGGTTTGACCCAATGAGAAATTAGTACCAACAATAAGATAATTGTTGTCCTCAAAACAACAGATTAAACATTAAATTTGTATGGAGAAAACAATATTACAACTCTCTTTTATTTAATATACTTAATACAGCTGATTTTTGCTGTTTTTCGCTTCCTCTAAACTACTAACAACCCCCTTTGTAATTATCTTGTCTCATCTAAATTGTAGCGACTTTGGATGCTAAAGCTTCCATGGCTTAGTAATTTAATTCTCCATATATAATTGGTTCCATCAATTCTTCATTAATTAATTTCATAATTGCCTAATTTGAGGCGATTTCCCAAAAACTCAGTATCACCTCATTTCGAGGCGTTTGAATTTCTATAACCCATATCAAACTCGGTGGATTCCATCCACTCTGTCATAATGACTTAGGACTTATCATCCAGTCATATTGGAATCTCGACATTACCCCCTCCTTGACTGGATGATAAAAATCTTATTGCTTATATGTCTGGAGGAACTTTGCATACACTCGGTTGATGATCCAACCACTTGCAGGGTCCTTGATAGTATATGCATCCACCCCAGTCTTCTCAATAACTTCAAATTGGCCCAATCCAGATACTGGCCAACTTGTGTTTCCGCCCAAAGCCATGTTGATCGTGAAATAGGACCATGTCTCATCTTTGAACTGGGCTAACCCGCTACACCATGCCTGATCAGCAGCTTGATTCTTAATCTTTTTGGCTAACTGAATGAGTATACTTTAGTTTGCAATTTGATTAATGTGTCAGCTAGAGTCATCAAATACCGTTAGGGATCCATTCCACCAGTATCTTCTACACAGGAGTATAGCAGCGCTGGGAGGTCAGGGTTTCAGCCATATAGTAATTGAAAGGGACTCTTCCCTATTGCTGAATGTTAACTAACATTATAAGCAAAGACAGCAGTGGACAAAAGGGAGCTCCAATCTGAAGGTCAATCTGCTACAAATTTACAGAGTATGTTCACTAAAGTCCCATTGACCTGCTCCACCATTCCATTAGATTTGGGGTGGTATGGGGTTGTCAAAACCCCTCGGATAGTCATTAGCTCATTAAGCTTTGAAAGAATATGTGAAGTGAAGTTAGTTCCGTTATCAGTAAGGAGGAACTGAGGGTAGCCGTGCCGCTGAATAATGTACTCCATTATAAATTTGACCATTGTGACCGCTCCTAAGTCTTGTATCACCCTGGCTTCAACCCACCGGGTTAAGTGGTCAATTGCCACCAAAATTTACTTGGACCAATTAGCTCACATTGTCAAGGGACCCACAACATCAATTGAAATGGTGTGCCAGGCAAAGTGAGGCTTCACTAACTGGTTTAAAGTCTTCTGGCAGAACAGCTTTTCCACTTGTCACTGATGATAGGAGGAGATAGTATGAAGTACATTGAAGTTCATGCTTTCCCTTTAATACTGAGGCCGCAATAATTACATGGTCTTATGTACTCCATCATGTCCAACCGCTTGGTGTGTGCTCATAATAATAGTTGGGTGGGTGGAAGGTCTTGGGATATTCATGGTAGAGTCCCCTATTCGCTTATATAATTCCCCATTTTTCTGGAACGTATTAATCTTATTCCGTCTAATACCTTGATGAGTGGGGGCGGTTCATCATTGTACTTGCCACTAAGCATCTTATTGAACATGATATCACTCAGATCCGCCATAGCTGCAATTGTAGGTAATCTCAATAAACAATCAGCGTTCTGGTGTTTTGCCCCAGGTCAATGAAGAATTTCAAAATTGTATGCCTGAAGTTTAAGAGCCCATCAGGCCAAAGGCCCTTCAGGCTTTTAATATTCTGTAGCCAGCGTAATGAGGCATGATCTGTTACAACTTTGAATTTCACCCCATGCAAATATACCCAATATTACTATAGGCGTAGATCACCTCCAAGCACTCCCGCTTGGTCACAGTATAATTGCGCTCATGGCTGTTCAAACTATGGCTACAGTATGCTAAAGGGGTGCTCTCTCCTTCCTCATCTTTTTGGGATATGACTGCCCTACAGCGGAAAGGGATTCATCTGTCTGAACAATGAACTCTTTTTCAAAATTGGGATAGCGTAACACTGGAGCACTAATTAATGCTATTTGAAGCGTATCAAAAGCGCGTTACTGACGTTCCGCCCATTCAAACGTAGTGTCCTTTCTTAATAACTCAAAGAGTGGGCCCCCAATACAGCTTAAGTTAGGGATGAAGTACTGGTAATACCCAACCATTCCCAAAAAGACCTGTATATCCCGCTTGCTATTGGTTGGAGTCATTTTACATATAGCTTCCACCTTGGCTGGTTGAGGTCTCAGCCCTGTAGCATCAACCACGAACCCTAGGTACTCCAGCTGGTCCTTAAAGAAATGACTTTTTCAGGGTTTGATCTTGATGTTGGCCTCAGCAAGCCAGCGTAATACAGCTTCTAAATGGTTGAGATATTAGAGAAGGTTTGAAAACATTAATGTTGTCAAGGTATACAAGGACACACAACAGATTTAGGTCCCCAAGAATAGTATCCATCACCCGTTGAAATGTAGCTGGAGCATTACACAGCCCTTGTGGCATCCGGGTTGGTTGGAAAAGACCTTTGGGTGTGATTACAGTGCACTTTTCCTGCTCCTCTGGTGACAACTCGATTTGCCAGTAGCCTGAAATCAGGTCCATAGATGAGAAGAACTGAGCTTCCCTAGTCGATCCAACACATCATCAATCTGCAGTAAGGGATAGGAGTCCTATTTGATGTGATGCTGTTGAGCTTTCAGTAGTCTATTACTACATGGTTGACACCATCCTTATTTTTTGATCAAAATGGGTGAAGCCCACGGACTCTTGGATGGTTCAAGCATCCCTTGCTCTAATAGCTTGTCAATTCTCTCAGTTATTACTTCTTCCGCCACCCTTGATTGGAAGATCGGCCTTGACCTAATGGGAGGATGATCTCCAGTGTCCAGCTTATGAACCACCCCCTCAGCGCATCCTAAATTGTGTTCATCAACAGCGAAAATCTCTTTACATTTTTGAAATAAAGCAATTTCCCTGTCCTTTTGTGGTTCTGACATCCCCATTAATTCGTTGTGCAATACAACTGCCATTACATTGAGCTGTGGTGTGGACAGCAGACCAAATTTCTAGTGACCCAAAGTCATGAACTGAAAGAACCTCCTCAACAGGGATTAAGTGTAAATATGCCACTATTTGGTGGTGGCAGATTTGCAATGGTACCATTTGTAGATTTGCAAGTAAAACTTTGATCTCCCCTTGCCCTAGTAAAATAAGGCCTGGGGCCACGTGGGGCTCAAACTGTGATTGCTGATATGGGCCAATAACCTCCCCATAGAGTCCATCTGGAATCTCAATAACTAAGTCAGTGTTCACTATAACTTGATGCCCGGATGGAACCAATATAGGTCCAGCAGCTCTGAGTGCAGCCCTTGATATTCATAAATCTGTTGGGGAAGGGCCCAAGTTTTGCCCTTTAACCAATGGTAACGCACAGGGATCACTCCATCACTATAAGCCAGGTTGATATTCCCCATATGCACCAGATCATTTGGTACTCCGTTAGAGGTGAAGTGGACTGGGATTTGCTGACCCAATATTTCAAAAGTCTCAAGCGTCATATCAATAATAGCCCCATAGTGTCGCAAGAAGGAAGTACCAATTAACAGATCATAATGGCTATTTGGTAACACTATAACTGGAGCTACCACAACAATAGAACCAAACTGCAGCGGAAGTGCACTGTATGCTCCCTCAGAGACCATATTTTCCGCTCCAGCAGTTCCATATACCATCCAATGTTCCACATCCAGTTTTAATGTCAACCTGGCCACCAATTTGGTGGAGACTATATTGATGGGGGCACCGGTATCTATGATGGCATGGACTTGGGTCTTAGCTACAACCAGGTCACAGAAAAGTATATTTAATATAAGACGTGTCTCAACTGTTTATAACATGGGCATTTAGGGAATCCCTGTTTCCTTGGAAACACGCAACCCCCTTACCAATACTGGGGTATTGTTTTATAATAGTTTTGACTGGAAGAGCGGCGCTTACTGCTTGCAAAAAATGTGCATCTGAGGAGGGGTCTAACTTTTCAGGGGTTACTTGGTTGAACATTCAGCAAGAATATGGCTCAACCTGCATCTGGGACCCAATTTCTGCCATAACCGCAGACTGCACTTGTGTCAAACATTCACCCCCCTAACTGGCTGCTGATATAAAACTAACTTATTGTGCAAGGGAACTTCCGCTGAATATTCTAATTTGGGTTCAAGTGGGACTTCTGGTATAGCGGAGATAGAGAGTCCCTTCTCTATTCCGCTCTGACTTTTCCCTGGCCATACTGTTCCAGCTGTACACAAGAGACCCATTGATTAGGGCACCATCGTGCCAAATGCCCCTGCTGACTGCATTTGAAACAGCTGACCCCAAAGGGCCCACATTTCTGATTAATATGAAACAAGCCACATTGAGAGTTGGGCTGGAAGTGGTCAGCATAAACAGGTTTAGGGCAATAGTTGGGCCGTGGATGATAAGCAGGTATGCGGTGGATGTTTAACTGCTGAGAGTAACTTGGTGGAATGTGAACTGGACTAAAAGAGTTCCCCAAGTAAGATGATTCAGCAGTTATATCATAGTGATTCCGCTCAGCATTAGGTGGAGGGAAGTTGGCTAATATACGGTGCAAAAATTGAACAATTTCAAGCAAAGGTACATCTTCATCTAATAGTGGGGCCATAACGTTATGTAACTCACGGTATGGCTTTACAGCAGAAGTCATCAAAATACACATGTCTGATTCAGATAAAATTCCAGCCCCAATTAGCACATGAGCTTCCGCCGTAAATCTCTTCACAAACGCGGTGAGGGTCTAATTCTGCTGAAACATGATGGTCAAAAATTCGGCCTTCTGCTGTGACATCTTTGCAGTTCTGCTGAACAACCACAGCACTGTCTCTTTGACTTCTTGGTATGTAATGGAACTACTGAAGGATAACAGACGACTTGATCAGCACTTCCAAAATCCAAAGAAGAAATAAACATTTTTACTCTCTGTTGATCTGAGACTCCTTCAGTTGCAATTTCAAATCACTTTAAGAACCCATGAATATTCCCTTTATGATTGAATGGGGGCAGCTTATTGCAGCAAACCTCCTGGAGCAACTCATCTTTATTTTTCAGCACAGTTTCCAAAGCCAGTTTCAGTTCTGCATAGGCAACTGAACCAGAGTGTTGAGTAGAATTTTTATCAAAACAACATTGATGCAACATAGCTGGCAACTGAGTTTTTATCATTTATAATTGATCAATGGGCCTCCTGTAGTGGGCACCACTGTTATAAAATTGGTGGTATTCAAGAGATACGCTGATGGATTTTGCACATGGTTCAACCCACTGAGCAAATAGAACCAACAATATGATGATTGTTGTCCTTGAAACAACAGAATAAACTTTAAATAAATATGGAGCAAACACTATTATAACTCTCTTTTATTTAATATACCTAATACAGCTGATTCTTGCTGTTTTTTTCTTCCTCTAAACTACTAACAACCCCCCTTTGTAATCATTTTGTCTCATCTAAATTGTAGCGACTTTTGGATGCTAAAGCTTCCATGGCTTAGTAATTTAATTCATCATATCTCATTGTTTCCATCAATTCTTCATTCGTTAATTTCATAATTGCCTATTTCAAGGAATTTTCCAAAAACCCAGTATCACCTCATTTTGAGGTGTTCAAATTTCTATAACCCATATCAAACTCAGTGGATTCCATCCACTCCGTCATAATGACTTAGGTTTTATTGTCCAGTCATATTGGAATCGTAACAAGTACTCTATCAAATCCCTTGCTTCTGGAGTCACTGTCAACTAGGTCCATGGCCAGTTCTTGCGCCTTTAATTCACCCCTTAACACTCTTGAAGGGGTGATGTTGGACAATTACAAGTCTGAAATTGTGAGAAGTGCATTTAGGAAATAAAAGCAGAAAAAATCGGCCAAAAGTCCCTGGATGATTCTCAGTGAAACCTTTTTAATTGAGGTAATACTTTTAATAATGCTTCTTGGTCAAATAGCGTGAGTTTGGGTAGTCAGATTGCATTGACCATGTGGTGGAATCAGGGGGGTCCATCTAAGGTTCCTTTTCAGCCCACTTACAGTCTACTTCCCACACATAGGAGGAAACCACCCTTTTTTATAGGCTTTGAGGTGGTCCCACAAGGTGCAAATATTTTCTTACCTAATGATTGGGTCAAGTATATCAAATCCTTACCTCACGGATTTGTCACATTTGCCATTGACCATCCATCAGTCATTCCATCAAAGCGAGGTGAGTCTCAAGAGCTTTAATAGGTTGAATCTTAATATCCCCTAATTCAGCTATTCCTAGCCTAATCTAAATTTCGCGCCTCACTCACTTTGAGCCTTGATATAATTTAATTACTAAGCATCAAGATATTGAGAGGTTTTCTCTATAGCCCCAAAAATCAGCTTAATAAAAATATATATATTCAGTTTTTTAGTATTATAAAAACTTCATATTAAAAATATAAGTGATATAAAATACTTTAAAACCATTTATTAACACAGGTGAGAGAATTCCTCCTCATGAAAAAGATTGTTGAAATCAGTTGAAAAAGCACCAGCAAGTATATAAGCAGCCTTAATTCCAACACCATATAATAAGTGCTGGATTTTTTTAGCTGAAGTTATCATGTTGAAGTTGATAATAATTTTGATCAATCAAAGATAAAGTGAGCTCAAAAGTGGCCTAAAATTTCAAGCTCTCTGTCTGCAAAGGAGTCACCTCATATTGAGGCTTGTTTATTCATTGAGCTACACTTATTGACTAATATGCAATTTAAAGTTTTTTTGGAATTGTTCTTCAATTTTTCTGATCAATATTTAAATACAGCTCAGAGGTCCCTTGTAGTGAGCACCACTTCTTTCAAGCTTAACAACTCTCTAAACTGTAAGCTGAGTCCTAATTGGGCTCAAAGCTGTTGAATTAGTGAAGCGGTTGAAGAAGACAAAGAAGATGGGTAATAAAACTTTATAATTAAGGTAAAGGATTTAATACTTAAAGGGTGATTTAGGATGCATTGCATGAAGACCTCCATGATTTCCTATTATCAGGATCTTCAAATCATTCCATACCACCTGCACAGTTGTGGCCTTTATTTTCTCCATTGGCAATGACCTTCTGACTGCAGTAATTGAAGTTTTTATTCTATGGCACAGGAAGCTGGGGCCAATCCATAAGGTGTCTCTGATAATTCTTGCGCACCTATGATTTCTGAATAAATTCTATAAGTACTTTCTCAATAAAAAAAAGTCCTGATTGAGAGGGTTCAGTAATTTTCTCATCAATGTTTAACTTGGGAGCAGTCATCTCAATTCATTTTATGTTTTTGAATTCCAACAGTTACTATATAGTTATTCTAATTGTTATGCATAAAACATTCAAATGTAATTTGGATATATTATATATATAATTAAAAAGCTCAATAGTTATCTACCAATGACATGTATTACAGAATAAAGATTAAGCTAACAAAGAAGACTTAAATTGATACTTTCATTTTTGTAGCTGTATAAAAATAAGATATTTATAACATCTCAAATAGCTAATTGAAAAATTTAAAAGTTAAAAATTTTATACCTGGAAAATTACAAATAACTTACATATAAGTAACACGTGTGATAAATAAAAAAATGATCTGTCAGAGGTCCTTGTAGAGCTTTTTAAGCCTTTGAATTAAACTAAGTGTTGCTTTGAATGATCGTTTATAAATAATGTTCTATAATTAAACTATACAATGTATCATTACTTCCATGTTAACAGATATATTTATGGGAATATATTTCTTATATACTAGGAGCACCTATGATTATGCAGATTTTAAGGATAAGAATAGTATAAGTGTGAGCATATTAAAGAATTATTTTTAAGTAAAGTCATAGATTCTGCAGATATTATTAGAAATCCAAGCGCTCACTATACTCTATTCAAATATTGAGTGATATATAAAACATAATAATTAAAAATTTCAAACTCCATTTACATCAAAGAGCAAACCTCATAGTATCTAAAATGAACACTTTTCTGTTATATTTATAATGAATCTTGATGCTATCAGAGAACATATCGTCTTATATAGATACTAGTGATAAGAAAAATAATACCACAAAGAGAGGCGTTACCTGAATAGGAATTTCTAAAAGAGCTCTATGTAGCATTTTTCTGAATAATCTAAAGTCCTGTACTTCAGAGGCTACAAATTTACTGGTTTAAGTAGCATCAGCGACTTATTAGAGCTAACAGGTTTCTCAACAATACCTTTAATTTGAACAATAAAATGAGAGGGAAAATACATAAGATAAGTGTCCCCTTTTGTGTTAAAAACAAGATTTATTTTTATTTATTCTGGAGTATGCCATTATATAAACGTTGTTCCACATGGGATGGAAGCTTTTTACTGTCACAAGAGGAATCTAGATGGCTTATAAAGTAATTTCAATCCCATCTATAGGGTATCCATACATCTCTATTGCAGTAGTCTTACTTTATTGTGATTTATTTTAGATACATTAATTGACTTAAAAATTTAAAAATTGCCTTCTTTTTTATAAGGCGTTGATTGTCACTGTCTATTCAGTTCATAATTGATAGAATCATTCTTCAATTTGATTCTTTTATTTTATTCATCAATAATGCCCCTCTTACACTAGTTTTTTTCTGGTAGCCTGACTTATTATCTTATCAGTTCCTTTGGAGCACGAGGTGTCAGGACAATTTGGACTTGTTTGATGGAAAGACTTAATCTTATATCAAGTGTAACAGACAATTCTGACTCAATTGTTGCATTTTGGCTCAGGTTTAGATTTTTTTTGTCCAAGTCAAATTATTTTCAAAAGATTTTTTGGTTTTTGTCAAGTTTGGGCATTGGGTTGTGCCTCACCTGGATTTTTGATTAGGCTCATACAACCTTAATCAATGGTACTGGTGAGGCCCCATGGCGGCACCCATAAAAAGGTTGCCCCACCAATTTAGAAAGCTCACTTCAGAATTTTTACCCTTGTCCCTCCCTGGGTGCATTATCAGTTGCTCCTCAGATAAGCTCTGTTTGGAGCGCCCTTTTTAATTTGTGAATGAAATATGGTTGTTTTGTGGTTTTCTTACCTAACTCACCTGTTCATTTTTTTGGGCTTCTGGCTTTAAGAAGTTTTTTTTGTGTTTGGGTCAGACCAATCACAAATCAAAGTTGCCAACTAACTTGATTTAGTTATTTAGGCATTGTTGGTGCTCCAAATCTATCCCCCTACTCGATGTTGGTATAATTTGGCGCTATTGGTGAGCCAAAGCATTCTATATTTCATAGAAACTGGATCTGGGATAATTTCAGTTGTTACATAATTCTGAAGTCAAATGTGCGTCTGCACGTTACTGATCCCCAGTTCATCTGACCACAGTGGTCACCTAGGCCCCAGTTTTCAAGGAACCAGAACCAGTGGAGGCTGATGACTGATGGTCAACCCCAGACCTGAGGTGATCCTCAGCTGAAAATCCTAGTGGGGCCTCCCACTCACCACGAATTTGGTTGGCACCAAGGGGACCTGTCCCAGGAGGGCTCCCTCACCAATGGACAGCCCACCTGGAAAGGGGCTGCCATCCAGCTGCGCTGGAATATGCGCCCCTTCCACACTTCAGTTAGAGAAAGCGCCTTTCTAGTTGGGATGGGAAGACCATCACCAAATAAAGTGTGGGAGAATAGCACAACACAGCCAAGCACTGGGAATGCTTCCTCGTGCTGGGTGGGCTTACTCTAGAAGCTCAGTCCTGATTTAACCTCGCCATTTATATTTTCCCTGCAAGGGGCCTGGAATTTCTCCAGGCTAATTTTTCTGGAGCTTGAGGTAACTCTCCCCAGGAAGCTCTCATGGTGGTGGACTCCCGCTGTGGGGGTCCTCTCTGGGGAGGAGCCCTCCCTTAGAGGGGGTAATGTAACAGTTGCGTTTGACTCAATTGTTACATTTTGTCTCAGGTTTGGATTTTCCAAATCTGAGTCAAATCATTAAAAAGATTTTTTTTGGTTTTTATTGAGTTTAGCCAGGTTGTGCCTCGCCTGGATTATTGATTAAGCTCATATGAACCTAATCAATGGTTCAGGTGAGCCTCTTAAGGGCAACTATAAAAAGGTTACCCCATCAAATTTTAAAACTTGCTTTGGAATTTTCATCCTTGTACCTCCCTGGGGAGCATTTTCAGTTGATCCTCATACAAGCTGTGTTTGGTGGGCCCCTTTTTATTCATGAATGAAAATAAAGGTTGTTTTAGGGTTTGATTATCTCACTTACCTGCTCATGTTTTAAGCTTCTGGCTTTGAGGATTTTTCGTGTGGATGGATCAGACCAACCACAAATCAACTTTGGTAACTAACTTTATATACTGTATTTTGGCACTGTCAGTGCGCCAAATCTGTCCCAACTCAATTTTGGTCTACTTTGGTGCTGTTGGTGCGACAAAGCATTTTATATTTCATGGCAACCAGAACTGGGATAATTTCAATTGTTAAACTAAGGTTCAAAGTTTTCTTTTCTATAATGGGACTAAACCTTAGTATAGTTTCAGCGGTCTCAAAGTACTCAACTAAAAATATAAGATGTAAAAATTACTTTAATAAAAAATGTTGATGCTATCTAAAGTATCAGAAAGAATCAGGATATAAATAAGGATAAGCTTACTCTATGCATGATGCTGGATGTATATTAAAGAGTATAGTGATTTATGGTACCATCCAGATTAAAAAGTTAAGGTAAATCAGGATTTACCATCCCAAGATAAATTAATATTTGTAATTGTAACACTTGTACTATTCCATATTGTGGTATTTGCTCATATGCTTGTTGAGTGGTTTATATTAACTGATGTTGGTAAGCCAACATATAGTAAGGCACATTAGAAGGTGCAAGGTTGACATTTGAGGCAACTGGAGAGATAAATCTTAGATAGGGTTTGTACAGGTAAGAACGTAAGTTTGTAGAAACTTAGAGAGGAAATCCATATTGACTTCATTAAGTCGCAATTGTAGTACTATTAAGAGCAATTGGCTGGTGTTTTAGAACTTAATCTTATTAATTTCGTCCTTAGGCCCATCCAAATACTAATTAATAAATTAACTAAAGATAAATTAAATTTTGCCTAATTGAAGTACTAAAAAATTGTAAACCCAAAGTTGAGGCTTCACACCTAGTAGGACAAAGCCCAGCAAGGTCCCTCCAAGCCTCAACTAGGGGTGACTATACTTTTCTTGTTTTGGCTTTATACACTTAAGTCGTTTATATCCGTGTTGAAGCAGAAATTATCGTTGTGCTGAAACTGAATAGTTTTATATGCCTTAATAGACATTATATTGTTGTTTATGTAGTAATTCATGGGGTTATCATTATCTTTAGAATTGGTTTTGCCCTTTGGTTGATGTAGACATTAGATTTTGGTTCATCCTGGATCTGTCAACATTATGAAAATAAAATTGTAAACTTTTTACTGAGAGGCATTGCCCGCCTGATATAAGGAATTAAGAAGTAGTAGGAAATGACGTCTGACTTATTTTTTATTATTTAATATGTTTTTACTGTGGAATGAGAGGGTACTGCAGACTGGAACAGTTTTGGTATTTTTTGGCAAGATTTTTTATCTAAAAGCTAAATTTTTGGTATAATTTGGGTAGTAGGCTAATTTTAAATAGGTTTAACGTTTTGAGGCTCAGCCCTCAGGTTAGTTACCTTGAACCTTGTGTTGGGTGGCCTATCTTATGATTCAATTTGGTAAAAAATACCATTGGTTTTTTAAAAATATTTTCTGGCTTTATAATTACCTAGAGTTTTTTAATTTATATTGATTATGTGGCCAATTTATTAAGTTCATAAGTCTTAAAATTGAAGAGGCCTATCCATCATTATAGATAGCAAAGATTCTAGAATTGGGGTGTTTTTTTTAAAATCAAAATGGTGACCAGAATCACTTTGGGGTTTTAGATGGGTTATTGCAAAGGTCTAAATTGGGCGGACTGGTTTCAATTCCATTTGGATGATTATAATTATTAGTCAAGTTCTCCAAATTCTTGGCTTACAATGGCTTGAACCTTTAGGCTTTTGTATTCAGCCTCTTTTTGCATGGAGATACTCATTAATTAGTTTTATATGTTCAATTAATACTGCAGCCTGAATTTCTAACCAGACTGATTTTACTTCAAGGATTTGGCCCTACTCAACTAGTGGGGACATTGTAGATGAGACTTTAGATTAAAGTTCCTCAAAAACTTGTTAGAACTTTCCTTAGTCATTGAAGATAGAAAGGAGGGCTTTGGCTTTTTATTTTCAATCAAACCTAAACTGTTAGTAAAAATTATAAAAATAAAATGATTCAGTTAAAAAAAAATGGTGAGGGTAAGTGAATCAGGCGCTAAAGCATTTTGTTAAGTCAAATTAGGTTATCTTTAAAGCAGTAGTAGTCCTCAGTAGGCAAAGGTGCATTAGTGCTGAGGTATTCAATTAAACTTGTCTGAGGGCATTGTCATTGAAGCGGTGGGCTTTGGTAAGCCTGTCACTTGGAACTTGTAGAGAGTTTCATCAGCGTGATTTATTAAAATTAAGATAAAGTTGTTTTATAATTACTATAATGATTGATCTTTGCTCATCTCATTTCCTACAAGCTCTTCTTCAGAGTATTTGGGATAGCTGTCATAGTTATATTCATCTATAAGGTAGTAGGCACTACCCATAGTATATTTTAAAGTAATAATTTGAGAACTTGGTATATCTTTAGGCATGTATATTGTTTTTTGGACAGACTATTTTTTTCTTGTTCTGGATCTTTTCCAGACTCACCTTAGAAAAGGCTGACATTATTTTGGATTGTCCTAAATGTGTCCTGGAATTGTCTAATCAACTGTTAATATTGGTGTCCTTATAATTTTGTAATACCTCAATGACTGTCATATGTAGCTCTTCAAATACCGCTTAAATCATTCTTCAGAGAATTGATAAACTTGAGATCAGCCATGCAGAGTTATCTCAGGCTTGAATTTTATGCCCATATTGTGGATATATAAGTGAGTTTATGGTTCACTCCAAAGAGAACTTCTGAAAATGTTATGGAGCGATTAATGTATAACATAATGCATACTCATATTGATCTGATTTTTGGTTTAATGCCCTAGGACACACAGGTAATTTAGTGAAACTCAAAAGGCTCCTTTATGATCACCATTACTGGGTTCTCAGCATTGTTATTGGTAGCCCAAATCATTATTTGGTTAGGTCCTTTGGAGTACATGGTGTCAGGACAAGTTGTACTTATCTGATGGGAAATACTTAACCTTCTATGGAGGTTCAGAGGTCTATTTTTAAATTTATTGTGGGGAAGGCTGACCATGGGACGGACACTTCCGAATATGACTCAGGACAGATAAACTTAGTACCAGGGGAGGCACCCCAGAGAAGCGATGCTATCTCTTGTTGCCAGCGGGAACGCCACTTATGGGGAGGGGAGGGAACGTGTGAAGGGGCCGTAGCCACTAAAGAGCATGTGTGGAGGAAGGGGTCTGATTTGATAAACCAGACTGAGAACCAAGAGGAGACCAGCTGTCAGCGACGCGGTGGGAGGTATCCAAACATCCACGCTTGAAAGTGGTCCACCAAAAGAGACTGGAATCTGTGGACAGTTTCTGGGAGGGTGGGGGTGGATCCTGCGATGGCATCTAAGACAATCGTGTGGATGGTCCACATGGCGATTGCAACCACCAGAGCATGGAGGGAGGGTGGAAGGGAGGAGGCCATTGATAGAGCAAACATATCTCTTGACAGACTGAAGGGATGCGTTTAATCCTGGCCTAGCAGACGTTGAACTTCGCGCCATATCACTTTAGAGGTGGGGCACTTCTCCAGGCGGTGAAACAGCGTTCCATACTGGCCGCACACGACACAGGATGAGTGTAAAGCGTTAGAGCGCTCAGCTGTACGATACACCCGCCTCAGGCAGCGCCACACATGGGAGCGGACTTGAGGCTGCAACAGAGGGTGATGTACATATTTCCAGATTGTTTTTGGGTCTCAATGGAATAAGGGATGTCCATCATGTCCAGGTAGTCCACCCTGTATAGGACATGGGGCTAAATGGGGATCACGCCATCATGGATGGATAGCCCCTGTACCTCTTGTGTGAACTGAGGAGAGGGGCGGCCTCTTTGGGTTGTATGTCCACTAATACGAATTTTCCACTCTGCGCTCCGCATGGAGAGTAGGATTCGTTTATAGTGGGTTTTTGTCCCGTGAGGACCTGTGGCCAATGTGTGTGATGCGAGGTATTTCATCAGGGAGTGGGGGTTTGATGGATTGTTGAGGCCCAAGGCTCGGGAGAAGTTGGAGTGGGCTGCGCGGGACCAGTGTTGGGATGGGAGTGTAGGAGCAGTGATGGCCGCGATCCAGGTGCCCAGGATCTTGGCAGCATGGGCTTTGAAGTCAAGCAGGCCCTTGCCACCATGATGATGAGGACCAAACATGACCTCTAGCCACACTGGTGGAGGGCGGCCTGACCAAAGCCATCCTTGCAGCAAGGCATACAAGGATTTGAATAAGCTTGGGGAGAAGGGGATGGCGTGGGCTCCGAACCAGACTTTGGATAGGAGCATAGAGTTGGCTAAAACAAACCTGCCAGTAAGGGAAGTAGGGTGGGCTCTGAGAGAGGCGATTTGCTTCGTCACGTTGTCCAGAATATGGCACTCCATTACTGCTGACGCATATCCGCCTGCCTCCATCCACACGCCCAGATGGTGCACCGGTCCTATGGTAGGACGTGGCATGAAGGGGAGCACCAGTGGAGCAGTGTGTGTTGAGTTAGTAAGGCGTGGTCGTGGGCGAGCAGATGGGCTGGGTTGGGAACTAATTGCTGGGGCCCAGCAGTTCTGAAACCGACCAAGGAGGATGATTTCAGTTTTTGAGGCGTTCAGTGCCGCGTTGCTTACCTGGGAATATTCCTGGATGAGAGCTTCAAGCGCGCGTGCATCTTGATTATTAGACACCCCAACCACACAATCATCTGCGAATGCCAATACCTTGACTGGGGCTTGGCCTAGCACATGGACCCCAGTGAGTTGGGCATTCACATTTCGCAGCAGTGGGTCAAGGCTGAAGTTGTATAAGAGTGGGCTGAGGGGGTCCCCTTGTCGCAAGCCCCTTTGAGGGTGGACTACTTCCGTTAGGAAGCCAGGGCCATGCACTGCCATTGTTGCAGATTCCGTGAGTAGCATCACCCAGTTGATGAAGTGAGGGGGTAGGCGGAATTGATGGAGGCAGGCCCTTAGGTAGTTCCAGTTTACTCTATCATAGGCCTTTTGTTGGTCCAAGAATACAAGTGCCCCAGAGGCTGTGGACTGACATACATTAGCCACAGAGTGCACATTATCCCAAATCGACCTTCTGGGGATGAACCAAATTGTTCTGGGGAGATGGTGGCAGATGCTACAGTCCCTAATCAGCTAGCCATGATTTTTGTTAAAATTTTGGTGTCTGTGTTTGTTAGAGAAATGGGGCGCCAGTTGGCTAAGTCAAGCTTATCCCCTTTCTTGAAGAGTGTGACAGTAAAGGCCTCATGTCCTCCTGGTAGGAGGCGCGTTTTCAACAGGCTTTGGTTAAGTGAGGCAAGCAGAAGTGGGGATATATAATTGAAATATTTTTTGTAGAACTCATATGGAATGCCATCTGGGCCTGGGCATTTTTGGTTTGGCGCACCGCGAATGGCTGTCCATAATTCATTTGGAGTAATTAAATTCATTATTTCTGGGTATCAGAAAATGGTGCAGATATGAGCTCGGTTGAGAAATTCTGCCACTTTGGCTGGCTGAATTGGTTCAGCTGGGTACAACTCGGAGTAATATTTTTGCGTTTTGATTGCCACTTCAGCCGGTGTATCCACAATGGAATTATCTGATCTTTGCACCTGTGTGCAGGCCACGCTCTGGCGTGGTGCGAAAATTTTTTTAAAGAAATATGTGGTGCACTTGTCACCTTTTGTGATGCGTGTGGCCCTGTATTGAACACAAACCCAATGTTTGTGTTGCCTTTTGAGTGCGTTGAGGTGGGTGGCTGCCTCCACCCACTTCCAGCCCCATGAAGGGCTGTATCCTGTAGCTGGAATGTTGGACTCCAAGTGTGCCAATTCTGTCAGAGCATGTGAGATAACTGCTGATGTGGCTCGTGAGCATCTGGAGGAGAGATGGCGAGAGTGGCAGATGGTGTCCTCTTTGAAAGTTGCCCATCTGGAAATGGGGTCCGCGCAAAATGGTGCAACAAACTTTTTCGCCAAAGTTGCCTCTTCCACCCATGTGGAAAATCCTGGCAACACAAGCTCGGGGCAGATTTTGTACCAATGTGGGGCCTTAGCAACTGTGACAGGTAGGTGGTATGTTATTGAGACCAGTCAGTGGTCAGAGAATTCCATTTTCATTGTTTTGAAGTGGGAGATGTGGGGTTGGAATTTCGCTGGCATTAGAATAAGGTCGATGTGGGTCATGGACCTTAGTTGGCTGTTGTGGACGTGAGGACGCATCATGTTTTTAAGCACTGGGCATGTTGTGGCAGCGCATCCATTAACCCAAGGGTGGCCTTTAAAACGCGTAGTTCAACGTGACCCTGTGGGGCATGGGGTGAGGGAGGCCACTGGTCTGTTGGTGAGATTAGCCAACAGTTCATGTCACCAACTAGGAAAGAATCAGGGGGTAGCGGGAGGGATTTGACCAACGAGAAAAATTCCCGACGCTCATGTGCACCATTTGGGGCATAGATGTTGACGATTGCGTGCACTACATTGGCCCACGAGAAGGTGACGATGAGCACTCAGCCATTTAGGAATGTTTCTGAGGATACAAATTTGAAAAAATTATTTTTCCAAATTAGCACCCCACAGTGCTTCAACCAAAAGGATAGGGATGGGAGGAGCATTGTTTTCCAAGTTTCCTCAGAACCTCGTAGACAGTGGGACTCCTGGATAGCCAGGATATCCATGGGTAAATTGTGTTGTAAAAAACTCAGTTTCCTAGCCTGGGATGGGAGGCCTTGAGTCCGGTGATATTCAATGTCCCTAAAGTGAAGGTTTCCCCCATCACACCTTAGTTGCAAGGGGGTGGGCCCCTGGGCCCACCAGCCTCTTCTAGGTCCCCACGGGCTTTCACAGCAGCACAAGTGTTAGCAGCAACTCTATCAGAGTTTTTGTTGATTTTTGCGGAAAGAGTCATGTTGGCTTTGGCCTTCAATTTTGTTTTCCCGACGTTGGATGAATTTTTTGCGGTGCGGATGAGTTCAGTGCACCGTTGAGTGGGTCAAAAAAATTTTCAGTTGGGATAGGTCCCAAGTCAGTTTTGACCAGAGCTTGGGTGCAACGATTGGGTGAGATTGAGTCTCCCACCGGATCCTCAGATTGAGTGGCCCACTCAGCATGGGCTTCCCAATCTGATTGGTTGATGGATTCCTGAGTTGCTTCCGCCGCGAAGGTTTCCATGTCCTCCTGGCATTGTGAGTGTGGGATAGCAGTGGTGGCCTTGGCCATTTCTTCAGAGGTCTATTTTCTTTATATAAAGGCTAAACCTAAAAAGAGTTTCAGTGGTCTTGAGAACTCTCAACTAAAAAATACAAATTGTGAAAGTTATTTAAATAATTAAAATTTGATACTATCTAAAGTATCAGAAAGAATTAGGATTAAAATAGGGTTTAAGCTTACTCTATGCTTGATGCCAAATTTCTTTCATGTTGCAATCACTTATTGTAACCAATTCAATTCTAGAATGGTAAGTTTGATAATCTCTATGAGGAGATAAGAGTGCACCCAATGTCAGGTAAAGGTTGGGCTAGCGTTGTAAAGGGCACAGGGTCAGTTTTTACACCATGTAAAGTTAGGAAATGCCCTGGCGACACTGGTGGTCAAGACAAAACTAAGAAAGTGGTGGTGAGTATCTCACTGGAGATTTTAGCTTGGCAATCAAAATGAAAATTATTACATCAAAACTCCGCATTCTTAGCCCCATCATCAGTGGAGCATGGGCTTTGAGTTTTTTGATATTAATTTAACAGCACTTTGGGAGAATTTCTGTGGTGATATACACAAACACCTCCCAACCATCATGTATGTAACACCTCATTCTATGACCTGGGGTTGGTTAGATCTAGGACTTAAAGCTGCACAAGCAGCAGACAAAGCTGCACAGGTGCGCATGGTGGTTAATCTTCAGGATGGTCAACGGGTGGTCAAAACAAAGCGCATTCATTAGACCAAATCTAACCAAATCTTTGTCACTTTTGACTTTCTCCCCATGACGGTGAGACGTCAAGTACTAGAACAATATCTCTTGGAGGGACTTAAAGTTATGGGGAGCTGCACTCTTTTAAAATTCAGTGCTTCACGCCTATGCTTGAGCTTAGCATGGGAAAAGCAATTGCAGTGATCACCCCATCTACGGTCATTGTGGAAGACTTGACTCAAATTCCACACACTGCAGTTATCAATATTGATGGGCAGGACTCCTGCCCATTCCACATTACAGTGGATAGCGCACCCCCTATCTGCAACCATTTTCATGCTTTTAGCCATAAGGCACACACCTGCCCTTCCAGAGATGACATCACTAAGAATGAAATCCTCCTAGATTCAATGGGAAGCGCTGACTCCCATTACAACCCTGTCATTGACATTAATGCCGCCTTCCCATGTGATGCGCAGGGGTGTTATGTACAGGTTAAACCTGTGTCCCCACAAGAGCGCAAGAAGGCAAACAGGCCCTTAGTAGCGGCCAAGGCAGTGGCTTTAAGAGAGTACATGATACAACCTGCCCAGACTCAAGCCAACATTGAGTCATTCACAGCTGTTTCAGCTCAAGAATTCGCTCACCAATCAAATTGGGCCCCCACCTGCAGACCAGGTGTTTGAGTCAGATTCACTCATGCAAAGTTACTACGCACCAATCAAAACTGATTCTCCCAACCCAACCCTCCCCAATTTTTGCTGACCTCCAATGGTGCACCGCAGGAGCACCTCAATATGAAAATGCAACCTAAATCAAAAAACATCAAAAACTGAAACTAAACCCAAATCAAAGAAAACCCTTAAGGATGCATACACGGTGCCGCTAACCCATGCACAAAAAGCAGCTGCTGAGAAAGTGGTGCAGGAAGGGCAAGGGGGCCCTTTCCATTGCACCTAAGGTTTGATGGGGGTCTCCTTAACTATAGGGACGCTGAACATTGCTGACCTCAAGGCCTCGCCGTCCTGGGCTAGATACTGATTTAAAAAAACAATTTACCAGGGGACATCCTGACAATTCAGGAATCATACTTTCCACATGGTGCTAAGGACACATGGGCCAATCATTCTCTTCCTCTCCCTTTCTTTTTGGTTGCCACACTGTGGGGGTGCTTATATGTGTGCCCTGTAGTTTTAAATTTATATCTCAGAAACACATATCTCAATGGTCGTGTGCTGGTTGTGTCCATTTATTGATATGATGTAGTGCACGCTATCATTAATGTTTATGCCCTGACCTGTGCATAGGCTCTCTGGGAGTTCCTCTTGGCTGTAACTTCCCTCCAACTTCTACCTGATCCATTTGTGGTGGGTGACCTGAACTGCTGGGCCAACCTGGCCACCAACTGCTGGCCTTCAACACCTACGCCCCACAGGGGCACATTAAACTCCACGCTCTAAAAGCCACCTTGGTGTTTTTTATACCTTGCCAAACATTCACCGTTGTTACCCAACATGTCCCATCCCCATGTGCACAATGGTCAGCTAAGTCTATGTCCTAAATTGACCTCATTCTTGCCTCATTGAACTTTCACACCCAGATTGTGCACTTTACAACGACGAAAATCAATCTCTCTGACCAAAGGATGGTGTTGATATCCTTCACTTTATTAAGCCCAGCGGCATAAGCCAAAGTGGTGCAAACTTGGACTGGCCAAGATCACGTTGCCCATGTTTTCAGCATATGTGGACACCGAAATTTTGGCATTGTAGTTCGCCACACCATTCTGTGTTGATCCACTTTCTATCTGGTCAGCCTTCAAAGCAAACACCATCCTTCAGGCAAACCACATCTCATTAAGACGTTCTCAGGCTGCCTCAGTGGTCATTAAGTGCACGCTAGCAGAAGTGGACCACCTGTAGTCTAATGTCCCTGCTGTAGGGTACAGCCCAGCTTGGGTTTGTAAGTGGGCAGAAGTGTCTGCTCACCTCAACACACTGGTAAGACAACACAAACATTGTGTTTGTGTACAGTTCAAGGCAAAAAATATAACGGCAGGTGTCATGTGCTCAGCCTACTTTTTCCGCAAATTCTTTGCATCATGACAGAGCTTGGCCTGCACACAGGTGAGGCAGCCAGACAACTCCGTCGCAGACAAACCAGCCAAAGTGGAATTCAAAATTCAAAACTTTTACTCTGAGTTGTATAGGTCCAAACCTGGTGAACCTGCCACAATTGATGAGTTTAATAATGGTGCACATATATGCACCATTTCCTGACACCCAGAGTCAATGAATTTAATTAATTGTGACAAACTCTGGTATGCCGTTAAGGGTGCCTCACACAGGATGTGCCCAGATCCAGATGGGATTCCTTATGAGTTCTACAAAAAATATTATAATTATTTCTCCTCACTAATGCTTGCCACAATGAAAAAATCTCTTTTGGAACGCGCCTCCTTCCTGGGGCCAAGAGGCCTATATATTAAAACGCTGTATAAGAATGGGAATAAGCTGGACTTGGCGAACTGGCGCCCATATCACTTACTAATACAGATACTAAGTTGTTCACTAGAATTATGACCAATCGCCTAGGAAAAGTTGCTTCTATAGTAATCCCCTCTGAGCAGTTCGGTTTTGTCCCCTAGTGGTCAATATAGGACAACATACACACCTTAGACAATGTCTGACAATCCACAGCTACTGGGGCGCTTGTGTTCTTAAACCAACAAAAAGCTTATGATAGGGTCAACTGGGATTACCTCAAAGCCTGCCTCCACAAATTCCACCTTTCCCACCAGTTCATAAAATGGTGATGTTGCTCGCGGAGTCTGCCACTATGGCTGTGCGTGGCCCTAGTTTCCTCACTGAAGTGGTTCACCCTCAAAGGGGTCTCCGCCAAGGGGACCCTTTAAGTCCACTTTTATACAACTTCAGCCTTGACCCACTTTTACGCAGTGTGAATGCCCGCCTTACTGGTGTCCATGTGCAAGGCCAAGCACATGTTAGGGTGCTGGCATTGGCTGACGATTGTGTGGTTGGGGTGTCTGATAACCATGATGCACGAACTCTGGAGGCAATTATCCAGGATTACTCCAGGATCAGTAACGCCGCCCTTAATGCCTCCAAAACCAAAATCATCCTCCTCACAGTACCAAGCCCGCTGGTC